>JAMXBB010000410.1:0-11165 GCA_024138015.1 Lumnitzera littorea | reverse complement strand
TATTATTTATACTATATACTTGTTTGCATTATCTATATTATATATAGTATATTATATATTATTTATAAATATATTTTTACATTTTAGGGTTGGCCTAGCCTTAAACTATTAAGCCAAAGGCTCGTTGATTCAAAGGGTAGTAAGGCCCTTTAGTTTGATGACTCGCTAACTCAGTAGGTTACCATGGTTAAACAACTTAGGCCTTTAGGCTTGGTAGTTCAACGATTAGTTTAGGCTTGCCCAAGGTAGGCCTAAGCGAGTTCACAAGCCTTGCTATGATGCTAGAGTGAGATAATTGATAAAATTTGGTAAATCGGACCAACTACTGATGATTAACAAGCTGATTAATAAGAGTCGACACTAGAAGTACTAAGTACTATTAAGGTTAGCATACGATTACATAGAACATGGTAGATAGAATACTCTGTATTTCAAGTGCGATAGTTAGGATGTGACCATGGAGTTTGATTAGATACTTGTTTGTATGGAAATATATTCTCCATACTATGTTAGGACTCGTGAGTATAGGGAGCTACCCTATAAATTGCATTATGGACTTAGTGATGCTCATGTATGGGTTGGTTTGAGTAATGGAGAAAGAGTTTACAACCTAAGGAGATCTAAAGCTTGCAAGTTAAGAGATCCAACTGTTAAACTTATTTATTATGTGTTGGCAAGAGGCTTCATTAGGAGGAAAAATAGTTAAGGAACAGTGAATGAGAGGGATATGTTGTACTTATGCAGTATAGCTGAATGCTGTCCCATCAATTTGGGTGTTAGGATAGATTTAGGAGTTAGGATAATTTTCTTTCTTAAGAGCCAAACTACCAAAGGCTGTTCTGGTTACATATTTGCAGATCACTTCATCACTAGGTTAGTGAAAAATACTCCTATTTTACATGAACTCCCTTACATATAGGTACTTGAGCCAACTACCCCATTGAGCTATGAATCCGTTAAGGCTATGAGACTCCCTTCAGCACCTAAAGATCTACTCCCCAAGCCTTTAAGAGAGGCAACTTCCTCATCATCTCAGTTACGACTTAGATCATCCTCTTTAGTGTTTGGTTAGATCAAGAGGATGGTGAGAAAACTACTAAAGGGATAAAGAACTTTGTTGTAGACACTCTATTTTTGCCCTTCTTTTTTTATTTTTTCAAAATTTTTAAGGTAAGGTAAAGGGTCTTAATTTAGAAAAAGCAAAAAAAAAAAAAAAAAGAAATTTAGAAAATACAAAAAATTAAAAATTTAAGAAAATCCAAAAAATAAAAATAAAAAAATTTAGAAAAATACAAAAAAATAGAAAATTTAGGAAAAGCTAAAAAAAAAAAAGATCATTAGAAAATACAAAATATAGAAAATTACAAAAAACTGGAAAGTCACCAAAAAATAGAAAAATAAAGGATTTAGGAAATATACAAAATAATAAAATTTTTTAGAATAGAAATTTTTAATAAAAATAAGCAGAAGGCCGTTAGGCTTTGGCTTAGGAACAGGCCAACGATTTAACGGATAAGTATTTAGATATTGTATTGGAGTTTAGCATGAGGTCTTAAGTTCAAACCTCACTAAAAGCATAAAAAAGTTGTTTTATCTTTTTTAATAAACACACATTGCACTGCTACGTGTCAGGATCTCATTGTACTACGTGGCATCAAGCAATCGAACCACATTTACATGGATCCACATGTTAGTTACGTAGCGTACACATGGCATGACATGTGTCACTCGATATACTATGACAAGTTGTAACGTATTACGACAGGACATGTGGCATTTCCCTATTAGAGGACACGTGGCATTTTCTTATTGGATGACACGGTTGATGGGGTGCCACATCAACCCCTTTTCTCTCCTTTTCCTTCCTCTTTCTCCCCATTTCCCGCATTTTCCTTAGATTTTCTCTCACTTTCCTTCTTAGTCAGTCAACTTCAACATTAATTTTAAGCCCTTTATTATTGCAATTTTACTAAATTAATGGTGAAATTGCAAAATAGGCATGGAATACTACAATTTGAGCCCAAAAAATATCTTCATTACTTTGATTTAATTTGGTCAAAATTGGTTTGAAAAAAGGAAAATAAAACAAAAATTGGATGAGCATCGAATCCAATTTCCTTTTCAAAGTTCAAAATATACACAGTAATAAATAAGAGGCGA
This sequence comes from Lumnitzera littorea, assembly GCA_024138015.1. Classification (NCBI taxonomy): domain Eukaryota; kingdom Viridiplantae; phylum Streptophyta; class Magnoliopsida; order Myrtales; family Combretaceae; genus Lumnitzera; species Lumnitzera littorea. Next base: position 9,005 of record JAMXBB010000410.1, on the reverse strand, counting down.
ATAAACACACAGGGGATCACTCACTCACTGTCCAAACATTGTACACACTGAACCACATTCACACTGACCAAATAGTACATATGAACAACACCCATGCCATTAGCCTCTCTCACCCACGATATGCTCTTGCTCATGACTCTCTCTCATACATCCCAACATTGCCCAATGCTACTGCAATAGTCACTCTTGATTGGCTAATATCGAGCAACACCATTTCCCATCACTCGCTCAATTATTAGCACATGATTATCCTTATGCCAACCATTGTATGGCCAATATATGGCTAACCACCATTAACAATCATCTCCCAATTGCAACCTTGATTCCACTCTCAAACTCACTACAAACCTATGGCTACTGTCTACTCTACACATAACACAACACCACTTTCGATCTCCTTCATCATTGCTCAACCAAAAACACAACCCTCGCCCAAATATCTACTAAATCCCTTGCAACATTATGTAGCACCAAATTACCCTCGTTCGTCTAGGCATTACCAGTGTGACTACCATTCCTATGCTACATACCCAGTAGCGTACCCTCTTTTGACACCCCCATTGTCGAAAGCTATAGCCAATACAACTCGAACCGGACACACATAGAAATATGATACATACTATCAAGTACCTAATTCGACCCTTATGAATAGTGGACTCTCTCTCTCCGTCTCACACACAATTTCTCTCATTACCAAACCCAACATCCTCTCCTTTACCCATCTTTGACCACCCTCTTCAAACACACCATGGCAGCTACATATGCCACGCAAACCCAACATCCGACCACCCATAAGCCTCGATTTAACATAGACCCACCATTGATAGTGAGCTAACATAACACATGTAGACCACATCTCTCTCAATCTAATAACCACTGCCACCATGCAATCCTAAACTACCACTAATGACTAAGTTAGGCCATGGCACTTCGCCTACCCTCACTAAACATAATAAAACTCCCATAAAACACCCTTCCCTACTTGTTTTGGTGGATGGATTGGCCTGAGTTGCACCTCCAATGCCATTGTTTCCTTCCTAGTTGCATATGTGCATGGTATGTGATCGGGTTGGGCAACCTGACCCGCCACCCGAAGTTCGACTGCAAATCTGCTCCACATTTGTGCTTGACTCGCTGCTCCTGATTTGTATATCCTACTCTTTTGGTATAGTCTTTCATGTTGTTATTGTATTTAAAAGAAAAAGAAGGAATCCAAAGAAAGTAAAGAAAAAAAGAGAAAAAGAAAAAAGAAAGAAAAGGAAGGGAAAAAGGCAACAAAAAAGAAGAAGCTTAGTTTAGTTTTATTTCTATTTTTAGTTTATGTATAAATAAAAATAGATGAAATAAAATAAAGAAAAAATAAAAAATGAAAACTATTTTAACACTTAGAAAATAAACTTTCTAAATAAAAAACATGAATAAATTCTTTTCTAAATTAGGACATTTTACAATTTTCCAAAAAAATAAACGTCACTAATTTAAGGCCCTTCTCGTTTAGGTGTTTTTCTTTGAAACAAATCAAGTGGTTAAAGAATTTAAACCCGACCATTTTCAAACTAAAAGACACTAACGAATTAAAGTTTTATTGAATAGACTACAAAAGTTTGATCTTGAATAGTAGGTACATAGGCATCTGTACGTATGTAGGCATCCGTATATATGGAGCAACTTAAAACATGGAAAAAATTTATTTTCCCTTATTGAGATTGGTTTTTCACCCTCTTGGTTCTTTTTAAAATTAAGTCTTCTCTAAACTGATTAGTACTAAACCCTATCCGTTTAATACCAATCCTCAACTAGGGTTTAAAGAAAACCGTTTCATTTTATTTTGAAAATAACTTTAGAGTCGCTACTTGACTGGAGTCGGGAAAAACAGTTAAGTTATAATTAATTGGGTAGATTGGTTATAACTTAGCCACTAGTCTAATAATTAAAACCAATTTTATGAAAACAGTTTTTGAAAACCAAAGATTTAGGTTTGAGGGTTAGGAGTTTTAAACCCTTATAGGTACTATTGATTTTCTAAAATTAGAATTAAATTTAAAATCACCTTTATTTTGAAAGACAAGACTCAATTTAGTTATTCTAATTGGATAAACAAAATAATCTAAACTAAAAGAAAAAAGGAAATTAGGTTTTTTCATTTTTATCATTTTTATCGTCATTTCGTAGGTGTATATGTACTTGTTATTTGAGATCAGACGTACGTAGTTCTTTTATAAAAACTTTAGTAGGTGGTTTGATTTTAATTTTGGAAAATAATTGAGTTTACATTTTGATAACTCTAATTTTAAACATATTTTATATGGTGATTTTATAGCATTTCCCGTACATTTTTGGTTTTATTTAAAGAAATTGATACTTAATTGAGTAAAATGTTGATTTCAGGGTTTAAACGCGTTCTAGGCTCAAAAACGAAGAAAAGGAATCAAGTTTCACTCAATTCCGAGTTCAAACGAAGAAGTTATGAAATTTTGAAGTTGTGTAGAAATTTTTGCCTTTGTGCAGAAAGTTACACGACCTGGGGACACGGCCGTGTACCAGGCCGTGTCCGGTGACGAAAATAAAATCCGTGAAATACACATATAAAAGGGGATCTTAGGGTTCAAAAGAGAGGGAGACATTACAGAAACAAAGAGAGACGAGAGACAAGAAGAGACTTGAGGACAACATCAAGAAGCGATAACGACATCGATTTCAAGATTAAAGATTGTTCATCAAATCAAGAGGGGTTTTCATGTTTTATTTTATGTCTTTGATGGAACTCGTTTTTAGATTCATTATGATAGCTTAGAATTCAAGTATTTAGGATTATGGAACCTAAGGTTTCATGTAACCCTTGGATTGAATTATAATTTCAAGAAAGCTTCTATCTTTTCTTGATTCAATTATGTCGTTAATTATTGATTGATAATTCTAGAGTATCAATATATGATATTATGCATGTTAATTGAGAAATTGCATGTGTAATTAGATCTTAACATAATTGAAGAGAATTACATGTATACTTAGAGATAAGATACATGATTCTTTCGGAAAAATTGATTGTTTGTATGGGAATTCATTATACATTAATGCAATTCTAAGTTATATTACTAAGTGAAGAGATTCCGGTAAATAATTTAGGATTAGGGTTAATATGCTTGAGAAAGATATTAGCTTTAATTGTGAATCCCTCCGGTCAAGAATTATAGAAACTGAATTGAATATATTTTAAAAGGTTACATGTTAAACACTAGGGGAAATAATTCCTAAATACATCATTGCATACTTGAAGTCGTTAATAGTTTATTGCTTTCTAAATTGCTTAGTTAAGTCTCATAATTAGTTTAGTTTATTAATTTCAGTCTTTTTAATTCATTCAATTCATCATAATTTTCCGGTTAGATAATAAAGCTAAAGTTAATATTAGTACTCAAAATCTCTATGGGATCGACTCGGACTCATATCCGACTATATTAAAATTGATAGGTGCGCTTGCCTCGTATTAAGTTTTTGGCGCCGTTGTCGGGGATTTTTGATATTAAGAACGCTAGTTGCTTTATTACTTTAACCATTTTTTCTTTATTTTCTTTTGTTTTCATTGTTTATTTTTATTATCTAGAGCTGCAATTGATTTTTTATTTCTTGCTTTTGTAGTGCATGACCCGCAGTAATTCGGAAGACTTGGTAGAACTCGATCCTGAAATTGAGAGAACTGCCCTTCAAAATTTGAGATCGCAACCTAGACAAATTGTGGCGACCATAGACGACGAGTCAATCGTTGAAATCAAGGAAGAAGGTCAAGAGGCCAACACTCAATTCATCGAGCAAGAAGATCCACCATACATGGCTAACAACGGGAATGAAGCAAATCGGACCATGTCCGATTATTCAAGGCCTACACTTATTGGAGCTGACTCCAGTATTGCAAGGCCAACCGTCGCGGCTAATAACTTCCAAATTGCACCTAACATCATACAAATGGTGCAACAATATGTTCAGTTTGACGGTCTCCAAGACGAAGATCCTAATGCTCACATCTCTAGTTTTCTAGAGATTTGTGATACGTTCAAAATCAACGGAGCCACGGATGATGCCATTCGACTGCGACTATTTCCTTTCTCCTTGAGGGGAAGAGCAAAACAATGGTTGAACTCCTTACCAAGAAATTCAATCACAACTTGGAATGAATTGGTAGAGAAATTTTTGGAGAAATATTTCCCACCTGCAAAGACAGTGAAACTTCGGAATGATATTTCTTGTTTTGCTCAATTGGAAGCAGAGACACTTTATGACACTTGGGAGTGGTTCAAGGACTTGCTCAGGAGGTGCCCACATCATGGCCTCCCACTATGGATGCAAATTCAGACCTTCTACAATGGTCTCAATCTATCCACTAGACAAATGATTGATGCATCCGCAGGAGGTACTTTGAACACTAAGACACCTGAACAAGCCCAAAATTTGATTGAAGGAATAGCGATGAACAACTATCAGTGGGAAAGCACTAGAGCCAAGCAAAAGGCCATGGGAGTTTATGATGTGGACTTGACCACTGCTCTGGCAGCCAAGGTGGACTTATTGAGTAAAAAGATTGATGCACTCTCAGTTGGCCCTCAACAAGTGCAACCGGATGTAAGTGATTTTGGTATGCAGGGGTATGGAACACAAGAACAACTGGAACAGGCGGATTATCTAGGAAATCCACCTAAGCAACAAAATAACCCCTATAGCAACACTTACAATCCAGGATGGAGGAATCACCCTAATTTCTCATGGGGAAACCAAAACCAAGGCCAGCAGAAGACCAACTTTGGCCTACCTGGATTTCAACAACCATTCCCACCACCTCTCCCTCAAGAAAAGAAGCCCAGTGTGGAAGAACTTCTCACAAAATACATTCAAGGCAATGAGGCTCGCTTATCCAACATTGAATCCTCGCTGAGAAATCAAGAGGCTTCAAATCGCAACCTTGAGAACCAAATTGGTCAACTTGCGAAGCTAATCTCTGAAAGACCACAGGGAACACTCCCAGGGAATACCGAGGTCAATCCCAGGGAACATGTTAATGCTGTGACCTTGAGAAGTGATAGAAAATTGCAAGTGGAGAAGAAGGATGGTGAGGAAGTAGTTGAGAAAGAAGTGGAAGTCAACCGTAAGGAAGATGAAGAGCCACTAAAATCAAAAGAAAGTATGGAACCACCGAAAGTGGAGGAGTACACACCTCCCATCCCTTACCCGCAGCGCCTTAAGCAAAGTTACACTGATCCGAATAAGGAATTTGGTAAATTGCTTGATATTTTCAAACAACTTCACATTAACTTACCTCTTGTTGATGTTATCTTGCAGATGCCGAAGTATGCAAAATTTCTAAAGGATCTTCTATTGAACAAGAGGAAGTTAGAGGAGCTTACAACAGTCATATTGAACGAGGAATGCTCGGCACTTCTCCAGAAAAAGCTGCCACAAAAATTAAACGATCCAGGGAGTTTCACTATTCCTTGTATGCTTGGCAATTTGTTAGTAAATAATGCTTTGGCAGACTTAGGAGCCAGTATAAATTTGATGCCATATAAATTGTTCAAAAAGCTAGGGTTAGGAGAACCTAAACCAACGCACATGAATCTTCAATTAGCTGATAGGTCTATCACATACCCTAGAGGCATCATAGAGGATGTTTTAGTGCAAGTAGACAAATTCATCTTTCCCGTGGATTTTGTTGTACTTGATATAGATGAAGATATTGAGGTGCCAATCATTTTAGGTCGACCCTTTCTAGCCACTGCTAAAGCTGTTTTTGATGTTAGTGAGCATAAGTTGATATTACGGGTCGGAGATGATGAAATAGTTTTTAAAACTTCAGAGATAATGAACAAATTTCTTGACCCAAAGGACATAAGTCACAATGTTAATGCCACTAATGTTGTTGTATCTACATGTGTGCAGGAAATGCTTGCCAAGGATTCCTCGATCTATTGCTTGCAAAAGGGAGATGAAGATTTGGTGACCAACCCCAATTGTGCAGAAATGGTATCCCAAATAAAAGTTCATGAATCTATTGTGGACAAGAAGGGGATTGATCAACTCCATAAGTCAAAGGATCCTAGGTTAAAATCCTTCAAAGAGAAGCCACCAATTTTGGAATCAAAACTGTCAAGAAATCATTTGGAACATGCCTTTGTGGTGAATAGTTCAAAACTTCCAATGACAACCGCATCTAAGGTAAAAGCGGACAAGATGAGGAAGTTTCGGCTACATGAATTTGATAAGTGGCATGATAAAGAGAGAAACTATGGAAGTTATGCACCAATTAAATGGAATTGGCAAGGTCGATGGCCTAAGGGTAAATTTACACTTGTATGGAGGGTTCGAAAGCGAGATACAGGAGGAGTCTTATCTCCACCTGGATGAAGAATCGTAAGAAGACGTATCCCGTCGAGCTAAAGACGTACCCATGTCTAATTCTACTTATGTTTTAGTTCTTTAATTTTTCTTCATTTTATTTTCCGTTTTATCTAACTTTGCTTTGCTTCCTATATTTTCTTTCAATTTTTCGTCATAGTCTTTTCCTTTCTCGTTTTAATTTTTCCTTTTTTTTATAGTTATATTATTTCTATGTTTCTTTTTCCTGAAAAAAAAAAAAAAAAAAATTTGTCCACAGAAAGTTACACGGGCGAGGGACATGGTCGTGTCCCCAGCCCGTGTCTGCCCAGACTTTGATTTTTCACCCGTGCACAGAAAGTTACACGGGCGAGGGACACGGTCGTGTCCCCAGCCCGTGTGCGCCCAGCATTTTTCACCCGTGCACAGAAAGTTACACGGGCGAGGGACACGGTCGTGTCCCTAGCCCGTGTGCGCCCAGCATTTTTCACCCGTGCACAGAAAGTTACACGGGCGAGGGACACGGTCGTATCCCCAGCCCGTGTCCGCCCAGAATTTTCGCCAGTGAACAGTAAGTTACACGGGCGTGGGACACGGTTGTGTCCCAGCCCGTGTGCGTCCAGACAACACCCGAGAACAGAAAGTTACACGGGCGTGGGACACGGTTGTGTCCCAGCCCGTATCTCTCTAGTTTTCATACACGAGAACAGAAAGTCACACGGGCAAGGGACACGGTCGTATCCCAGCCCGTGTCCGACCAGGTACACACGACACGTACAGAATGTTACACGGGCGTGGGACACGGTCGTGTCCCAGCCCGTGTCGACCCAAATAACACGGTTTTCACACACAACCGGTTTATTTAAATTATACACCCTCTTACACTCTTATAATCACACATATCTCTCTTACATTTGCTCTCATTCTCCCTCTTCTCTCCACAATTCCTACATTCCGCACTTTGATCCAAGTAAGTTTTCCTCATTGAGTTTCCTCTCTCTTCCTCATGCTTAAGCAGTTTGGTTATTTGCATTTCTCCTTTTTGTGCGTATTGGTTTTTCCATTTAGCCTGCAAATTTTCTTTTGATTGTTCATCAACGCCATGCATCATTGCTTTGAGTTTCTTGATCTTACATGCATCATTGCAAAAGGGTGGTGAGGAAGAGACTGATGAGGGTGGTGAAGACGAGGAGGCTGGAGGAAGTGATGAGGATGATGAGGATAGTGACGACGATGATGATGTTTCTTCGTTATGAACTTCTTCACCTTATTTTCGACTGCCAGGGAAGTATTAGTTTCTTTTCAATACATATATTTCCTTTTTCTTCTGCTGATTTTTCTTGTTTGATATCTTGTTATTATGCTTTCTTAGTGGTACATTGGGGATAATGTACATTTTTAAGTGTGGAGAAGGGATATATATGATTTTGTTACTGTTTAGGAAACCAATTATTCATATTTGACCCAATTAATTTTTAAGTTAACTTGCAATAGGTGATTAATTGGTATTAAGCCAAATCAACTATGTCATGTTGATCATTATTGACCTTATGATACTTTACTAGAATTGATTAGTCAAATTTTTGGAAGGTAATGTTACGAGTTATTTAGCTTAGGAATTTAAGACTTAAGATTGGAGCAATATCACTAGTTGAGAGTTAGTCATGATTATTTTTAAATTTACTTTTGTGTATACCTTTTTCTTAGAAATTTTTAAGAGCCCTATAATTTTTAGCAAACAAACAAATGAAATTCTTCTTTTGAGAAACCCTTGAAATATCATAATGATTGGAGGTCAAAAGTAATAACAAGTGTATGAATAGAAAAAATTGGTAAGGATTCGTCTTGGTCCCTCAGAAGAGCGAGATTGAGCCCCAATGCCAATTCTAATGAAAAAATTGATATGGATCGGCCTTGGTCCGTCAGAAGAGCAAGGTTCTTTCCCGCTATCAATATAAGAAATAAGTTGGTATGGATCGGTCTTGGTCCCTCAGAAGAGCGAGATTCTTTCCCGCTACTAACACAATTGTGCTTAAATAAGGTAAATTCAAAAGACCTCTCAACAAAAGCATGAACTAGGGGGATGATCAGAGGAAGAGTGGATGTAAAATGTGTTTGTTTTAGATTATGGTGTTTGGTGAGATGGAAGAGAGAATTGTATACATTTTAGTCAAATGGATAAAATTTTTATGACTCTTTCTCGGTTGGCGAGATGTTAAATCTAATTTTTAGTTTAAGAATCCTTGGTTAAATGGCTTGGTTAAACTTTGATTTTCATAAATTAACTAGTGAATTCTAGTATTAAGTATTATTGGAGCATTCGAATATGGTCAGATAAAATTGGTTGACTTTATTATTGCAAGTTAGTTGAGAATGATTTTCTTACCTTTCTTCGGGTCAAGTGTATTCTTTCACCGGTTTCTTAAACAGTGATAAATTTTGTTTAGTGTTTCTTGTCCTGAAAGTTTTGTTTTGATTTATTTGCTTGAGGACAAGCATATGCTCAAGTGTGGGGAAATTTGCCAAAAACTTAATACGAGGCAAGCGCACCTATCAATTTTAATATAGTTGGATATGAGTCCGAGTCGATCCCTCAGAGATTTTGAGTACTAATATTAACTTTAGCTTTATTATCTAACCGG
>JAMXBB010000409.1:0-11169 GCA_024138015.1 Lumnitzera littorea | reverse complement strand
GTCGGTATTTGGCCGGAGAGTCCTAAATCCCCTAACGGGTTGCCATGCATGTTCAATTAAGATTACTGGTCGTATATTTGATTAATCCCAATTTAGGGTGATCAATCATTACATACAATTCATACAATATGCGCCAAGGCAACAAACATAATCATAGCATCACCCATAATCAAGCACATGCACGCATTCAACTATCTAACAAGCACAATCAAGCATAATCTTAAGCCTCCAAAATACAGCAGCGTATTAATCCCAACTTACCTCGACTCCTCGCTCGCTCACTCGAGGTCCGATTTGCTCAGGCCATCACCGGTTATCCCTATAACACAAACGTGGTTTCAGCTTTTCATATAACTATTATAGGTTCGTTTTATCCTATAATGCTTCTTGTTAGGTTTTGTTTAAGGTTTAATATGCCTAATTATCTAGGTATTAAGTCTTTTATAATTATTCTAGGTTTGGGGTTAGGTTCAGGTTCGGTTTTCGCATCGATTTCTAAACCAGGTTTTTAGTTCGATTTTTAAGTAGCGTTTTATATTCCAACCCTAGAAATTAGTTTCAACCCATAATGTGAAATTAATCACATTATTTCCCGATAACCTAAATACCATCATTACCCTTTGTCAGTGTTTATTTTACTCGGTACACTTAAATCCATATTAGTGTACCGAATTCACTCCTAATGTGATAAATTTTTACATTTTTCATATAATTCCATAAATTCAAGTTTCCTATCAGATTTATTGTGCGTTTTTATTATTCTCAAAATATCAATTTTTATTATAATATTTTCTATTTATTATATTTTCAAAAATTACACATTATGCATTATTGCATATTATGCACATAATGCATTTTTAATATTTCTATTACCCTAATTACCATCTCTAAACACCAATTATTATTTAAAAATGTCTAAATCCATCCTAAATCAGATTTTACTCCAAATTTCCCTAATTTACAAAATTAACTATTTTTTTCCTATTACTCATTTATTACATAATTAACCTAATAATTACATCTAACACCCTAAATGCTATAAGTATCATACTCCATCAGATCTCAACACCCTAAAACATCTACTTATTCACTAAGTCAGAAATTAATAATTTAATTACTTAATTAATCCTAAATTACCCATTTTATGCCTCATTTTAGGACCTAAAAATTATCTAAAAATTTCAAAAATTAATTTTTGAAAACGGGCTTCATAGCACTGTTCTAAATCATATGAGAATCCTACAGAAAAATTTTGAGCCCCAAACTACATCCCTAAGCCTATTTAATTTCCGGTTTAATCATGCTTGGTTTTGCACAATTTCTTAGGGACCATATACTATGGAACATAATTTCATCAAAATAACATTTTTCATAAAAACTACATACAAAAATATCCCAGAATAACAAAATTCATAATTTTCTAATTATATTTACTATTTTTACAAAATTTCACAAAATCGGGCTGGAAATCGGACTCACCGATTTTGGTGGCTCCGGCCACCGCGGGCCGTCGTGGCCTTGTCGGCCGGCCTGGGCGCTGCCACCACCGTGTGGTGGTGGTGGCCGTCCGCTTCCAGCTACTCATCTGGTGGGGGTTCCCTTTAGAAGCCCTAATTGCACAGATTTTTCTAATTTTTTTCCAAATCGAATTTTTCTCTCAATTTTCGACTCTCCCTAATTTTCTCTGATTCCCAACTGTCCAAATGAGTTCCTGGATTTTTCCTGCTATTTATAGGGCTTTAGTGTAATTATTGTGCATTAAATTAGATAAGACAATTACTTTATCCCTTAAATTTTGGCTTTTGTGTTGCTTAATTCTTATTGGTTAATTTTTCTTTTCCTTATCCTGACATGCCACGACCAAGTTTACATCATTCCACACCCTTCTGATTTTTTTCTGATTTTTCCTCAATTATTTTATAATTTTCTTTAATTATTTGCTTAGTTTTCGGCCAATTTTAGTAATTACGCGTATTTTTTTCTACACGTAAATACATGTGGGGTATACGTGAACATTCCTAAATATTATTTTGGTCATTCTAAAATTTTTAGTATACATATAATCTATCTCTAATAATTTATTAGTTATTATATTACACTTTTCGCCTTTTTGGTAATTAACAGTTATTATGCTTAAAATTTGAAAATTTTATAGTCTCCTATTTTACTACTTATTTTCTTAAATTTAAGTTTATGGGGTCATTTTTACTAATATTCTTCTCAATAGTTTATAATTTGGATTTGACCGGATCTTTTAACCGATCGCCTTAAACCTTGGGTTCTAAGTTCAATCCTACGGTTACTTGGCTGAACTTTGGGGCTTACACATACTAAACTATTTTTACAAGTAAGGTGCACGTCATAAGTGCGCCTTCCTTAATATGGAAGGCATATATCGAACGTACGCCTTCCTTAATATAGAAGGCACATTGTTGAATTATGCCTTCTTATTTATCTTGTGTTTTTTTTTTTTTTTTTTTGCAAAGTAAAGTGCATGAACATAATATTAACTGTTTCATTAACTATAGGTGGATACTTTACGTCAGGTGAGGCTAGCAAACAATTTTGACACTACTCATCATATCATCGATGCTGGCTTTCACCATCTTGAAGAGCACAGTAAGTTAATATTATTTCTTGAGTAGCTAGTTGATTTAGCCCCCATACTTGCCCCTCAACTGTGTATAGGTGTTAGAGTTCGCACGAGAGGACGTTGACTAGGACAGGCATGTAGTCGAGGATACAGAGATGATGCTATGGCATCGAGATCTCGCTATTCCATTAACTTGGGCAAGATTGGTAACAGTGCACCACCCGTTGATGCCTTCAGTTTCAACCACACCTCGTTCAACACTTTATATGCTCACGAATGGATATATCCGTAGCAAATACCACCGGCTTCTTGTAAACATCGTATCAGTTAGCTTTAGACATTACACATAAGGGAGGCTCTCATTCAGCTACCATAGTCACTCCCTACTCCAATTCCTCCTAAAGATTTCACCGATACTCTTCCTCAACCATCTGAGCCTCTACCATCGAAGGGACCGTCCATTGGTAGGCCATCATTATTAGCTCGCTTCGAAAAACAATTAACTAGATCTAAAAAGAATTAGTTATAAATAACAGCATCTCTATTACTTAGTTTGATTATTATGTATTCTCGACATCTATTATTCACTATATGAATTGTTTTTGTAAATGATGTTTCATATTGGATTGCTATTCACTTACTACTAATTGTTTACCGTATATATACTTTCTATATACTATACCTACTTTTCACAAGTTCAATTGGTAGTCTAGTGAATCATTTTAATCGACCTACTATGATAATACTTTTCGTAGGTAATACACTAAATGAGAAAAAAAAAAAAAAGCATTGGCATTCCCAACTCGTAGGACTGATTTAATATGATATTACACCATTTCAGGAATAACAAATACAAGACAAGCCGAATAATATTTGATTAATTGTCAGAAATAAGCGAAATGTTAAGTAGATGTCTAAGGCTTAAATTACACCTTATTAATTACATTGAAGGCATGCCTAAGGAAAATGTCTAAAACCTAGGGGTAGAATAGGCAGTTTGCCTGCTAGATTGAAAGTACTTAGCCAGGAAGAGTCTGAAGCGTAGAGGAAGGTTAAACTAAAGGTATGCCCAAGGGCCGTGCCTTCCCAATTACATTAATGGCGCGCCTAAGGATCGTACCTTCAGTATAAATAAAGAAGGCATGACCTTGGATTGCACCTTCAATACAAAAAATACCTGCACGGTGAAGATGCGTGCTATTCGCACGCCTTCACTACACCATTCTCATAAAATTTATTCAAGACACCCCATTTTCGTACTATTTTTCAAAAATTGCATTATAAATGCACAAAACTCTTCATCTTTGTATGCAAACATCACTTAATTATCAAATTATTACAAGTTTTCCTTTTGAGCAACCTTAGTGTTTTCATTATCCTTTTACTCTTATCTATTCCTTTTAGTAAGGAGTAACGGCGAGTGACTATATAGTTTAAACCAATAAGTCATATTTAGTGGATTGTAGGCTAAGTAGGATTGATTGATATGTCATATTTAGTTGGTAATAGTAAGGATTTTGCTAAAGCCATTTTTCCTTTTTCCTTGTTTCTAATCATTGTAATGTTCATTCGTGTGTGCGACCCCGGAGATACATTATCTTCGCCGGTATCAGAGCACAATTCTGAAAGGGAGTAGTAAAGTTGTAGTAAAGTTTTGGTTTGTGTTTGTTGTTAATGGTTGTTGTGTTTCTTTTATAGCTGCTTTAGTGCATTCATTTGAAGTAAGTTTTGAAGTTTTGAGTTGTGTAGTGAAGATTTGTATGTTGGTAAGTATAGTTCCATTATTACTCCATTTTTCACTACAAAAATAGAGGAAGTTCATTTCTGTTCTATTTAAGTAAGTGTTGGGTGTTGAAGTTGTTAATGTGTTGGTAAGATTTTTAGGTAGAAAATAGAAGTGTTTGTTGTGTGTTGTGTTGTTGAGATAAGTATTACACTATGTCGGATTTGAGTGTTTAAGGTGTTATTAGTGACTAAAGTAGTGATGCTCAACCTAGTCATGGCTATAGTGGTAGTAACATTGGGTTAATTGAAGATAAATTTGACAGACTCACTAATCTTATTAAGAGTTTAGTTACTACGATATAAGTAAACAAAACACAATCCTATGGTGTACCACATCATAACCTACTTGAAAATGTTCTAGAGAGATGTTATGGCCTAAGTGGCCGAGCTAAGCTGAGCTAACCGATTAGTTTGACCCCCCGAGTTGGAGGAGTAATAGACCAAGCTGGTAGACAATTATTGGAGTTGAAGGAAATAGAAGAGGATGTTGATGAGGAAGATATGGAAACCAACAAAGAGAAGGAGAAGAGGCTAAGTATTACTAAGCGTGAGAGTGAAGATGCCGAGCTCCGCAAGGACTTCACAATATTAAGGTCTAAATTTTGCCTTTTAGATGAAGTGGAGATACCAATGAATATTTAGAGTAGGAAGAGAAGGTTGAGAAAGTGTTTAACTGTTATAAGTATACCAATGTTGTCAAGGTCTGATTACTGCATTAAAGTTTACTAGGTATGGCACCATGTAGCGAAAAAATCTAAATGTGGCCAGAGCAAGGGATGGAAGATGAGGATTAAGGACTTGGGATGAGATGAAAAGGTTATTAAGGGGTAGATTTGTGCCTAAGACCTACTTACAGGACAAATTTGCAAAGTTGCAAGAACTTCACCAAGGAGGTCGATTTGTTGATGACTATGTAAGAAAATTCCAAATGCTAATGATCTGAGCCAATGCAGATGAATCAGAGCCTCACACAGTGTTAAGATTCATTTATGGACTCAAGTATGAGGTTCACAATATTGTAGAAGTATAGAAGTTCTATACATTGGAAGATGCCATTAAGGTAGCGCAAATGGTTGAAAAGTAGAAGAGAAATGCTTTAAGTTGACCTGAGCCAACATTTTCCTAAGCCCTTATTCTGTACCGACCTGCTCAAGCTGAGCTAAGGAGAGAAATAACTGACTTAATGATAATTAAGTAGGCAAGGCAAGCCGAAATGAGGAAAGACTAACCTTTAGGGCATATGAGAGGGGACAGACCTTAAGACGAAAAACCAGTGAAGTAAAGTGCTTTAAATGCTTGGGTTTTGGATACATAGTCGCTAAGTATCCGAACTGATGTATTATGGTGCTCTGAGGAGATGTAGTAGATAGCACTAATAAAAACGAGCCCAAAGAGGAAAAGAATATTCGAAATGTTGAAGCTAAGGAGGAGGAGGAAAACTAATGTCTATGCCAACTAGGTAGAAGTAATGACCTTAATGTTGAGAAGAGTACTGAGTTCCCTGTCAAACTCCAAGGAAGACCAACGAGAAAATTTGTTCCATGAAAAGTGTACCATTAAGGGACAATTATGCACCATCATAGTGGATTGAGGAAGCTGTAATAATGTCGTTATACAGTCCTTTATGTAGAAACTAAGTCTGCCAACCCCTAAGCACCATCGACCTTACAAGCTACATTGGCTTCATGATAAGTATACTCTACACGTAACTAAACAAGCAACCATAGCATTCAGTATTGGGAATGTGTATAGGGATGAAGTAATGTGAAATGTTATCCCTATGGGAGCTTCACATGTGTTACTAAGAAGACCTTGGTTATTTGATTGACATATTATTTACGATGAATACAAGAACACTTATGCTTTTGTTAAGGACAGGAAGAAGATTGTATTGCAACCTATAACACCAACCTATATGAATGAGACCTATAACCAACTCACTCAAGTTAGTAAAAAGAAAGCTCTAATGATGAGTCGAAGAGAGCTCTGAGCTGCTGAGAAGGCTAATGAGCCTATGTTCCCATTGATTTGAAGGTTGTTAGAACTAAGGGATCTTGAAGAAGTACATGATGATATTTGAAGGTTAATTGACAAGTTTTTCAACCTGTTTCTTGAAGAATTGCCTAAGGGACTATCCCCAATCCAAGGCATTGAACACTATATTGATCTATAATCAAGCGTAGCCCTACCAAACTAACCTGCCTATAGAATGAATCTTAAGGAAGTTATTGAGCTGCAAAAGGCAAGTGGATAAACTTATAGAATGGGGCTATGTAAGGGAAAGCATGAGCCCTTATGTTATACTAACTCTACTAGTCCCAAAGAAAGATGGTTTATGGCATATGTACAATTGTGCATCGACAACCAAGTGATCAACCGTATCATTGTCAAGTATAAATATCTCAAACCAAGGCTTAATAATATGTTAAATGAGCTTCATGGCTTTGAAATATTTTGAAAGATTAGTTTGCGAAGTGACTATCACCAAACTTGCACGACATCGGGTGATGGATAAAAGATTACTTTCAAGATGAGGCATAGTCTCTATGAATGTTTGGTTATACCGTGTGAACTTATCAATGCACCGAGCACATTTGTGAGGCTTATGAACCATGTGATGCGCCCTCTGATCGGACGATGTGTGGTCATGTACTTTGATGATATATTAGTGTATAGTACCAACTTGAATAACCATGTTTAACATCTCCAAGCTGTTTTTGATATTTTATAAGCCTAGAAGTTATATGGCAATCTGGAAAAGTATACATTCTATCAAGATGAAGTAATTTTTTTTGGGTATGTAATATCTAGGGAAGGAATCTAAGCTGATGAAAAAAAGACTTGATCTGTATTGGAATGGCCAATAAGAATATTGCTGAAGTTCAAAGTTTTCATGGCTTTTCTTCTTTTTATAGGTAATTCATTAAGAACTTTAATACCATTGCAAGCCTGTTGATTGAGCTGAAAAAAAAAGAGTGATGGGTTCAGATGGAATAATCAAGCTGAAAAGAGCTTCAGGGAAATTAAGGAGAAACTCATTATTGCCCTTGCTCTATCCCTCCTAAATTTTAACAAGCCATTTGAACTAGAATGAGATGAGTTAGGTATTAGAATCAGTACTGTCCTGATGTAAGAGCAATGACCAGTTGCTTATCATAATGAGAAACTTAATGGTGTTGCCTTAAACTATTCTATGTATAAGGATGAGTTGTACTCTCTTTTTTAAGCTCTTATTGTCTGGCAACATTATTTACTGTCACGAGAGTTAGGTATCTACACTAACCATGGGTCCTTGAAGCATCTTGAGAGTCAAAACAAACTTTTGAAAAGGCAAGCCAAGTGGCTGGAGTTAATGGAAGGATTTTCATATGTGATTTGATACAAAAAGGGGAGTGCCAATGTGGTCACTTATACTTTGTCACGTTAGCAAACCGTGCTGACTAACATATCGACAAAATTACTAGAATTTTCACTTATCACTGAGCAATATACTCATGACCCCTATTTTAGTCCTATTCTTAAGCAATGCAGAAAAGGAGTTATTATAGGAGGATATTATCTCAAATATGGCTATTTGTTCAAGGATCGAAGGTTATGCATACCGGACCATTCCATGCGTAAGTTGTTAGTTAGGGAAGCTAACAATGGTGGATTATCTAGTCATTTTAAAGAGACCAAAACAGCCAATTTGTTGAAGAAAAATTTTTATTAGCATGGTTTGGCCAAGAATGTTCATAAGGTAGTTAGTAGTTATGAAGTATGGAAGAGAGCTAAAGGGAAGAGAGAGCATATGGAAAGTTTATGCCCTTACCAATGCCAACCTTACCTTGAGCCAACCTCAACATGGACTTTGTCCTATGATTGCCCTAGATATCTAAAGGAAAATATTCGATCTTTATTTTAGTGGACTGCTTCAGTAAAATGGCACACTTCATCCTGTACCATCAAACTAATGATGCTTTATATATTGATGATTTGTTTTTGTAAGAAGTTTTCCGACAACATGGAGTGTCAAAAACTATTATTTTAGATCGAGACACAAATTTTTGAGCTATTTTTGGAAGACTCTTTGGAGAAGACTAGGAACTAAACCTATATTCAGCTCCAGTAGCCATCCTCAAACCGATGGCCAAACTGAAGTGGTGAAAAGTACACTAGGTAACCTATTTAGAGCTATTATGGGAAATAACTTAAAGGATTGGGATCTGTGCTTACCTGTTGTGGAGTTCGCATACAACTAAACTATTTACAGCACCATTAGAAAGACCCCATTCAAGGTCATCTATAGCCTCAATCCCACTATTCCCCTATATCTAATCAATACTCCCACCGCTGCTCAAGAGAGTCAACCGAGCTTAAGAGTTGTAAGAGCTACACCAATTTGTGACAAGGAAGATCGATAAGTTCAATCAGAGACAACAAGAGATTGATAGTTGAGGCTGTCGAATTATTTCTTTCAAGTTAAGAGACTTAGTATGGATTCACCTCAGCCAAGAACGATTTTCGCACCTGAAACAGAACAAGTTATCTCCAAAAGCTAGTGTCCATTCAAGGTCCTAAAGAAGATCAACTGCAACGCTTGCTAGATCAAACTACCCCAGAATTATGGTGTTTCTTCTACCTTCAATGTATCCAACTTGAATCCCCACCAACCAAAAGAAGAAGACCCTATAGGAGCCTAGGAAGAATAAGAACTAGATAGCATTTCATATTTGAGGTCAAATCTTTTCGACTCCTAAGTAGATGATAGGAATCAACTCCCTAGATCGATTACACATAACTGAGCTGGAAGACTCTAAGAACTCATGATAGGCATAATTTACTCTACTCTATACTTTATAGGCTTATTTATCAATAAATTGGTCATAATTATGTTTATTTCTCAAGTTCTTGGTACTTAATTGTATAATATATTAATTTTAGATGATTCAAGAGTAAGAAGATGATATTTATTCAAGACAAAGTGAGAAGAGATGAAATTACACACGAATAAGGTGATTTAGAGCAATCATGCTCATGATGAAGGAGCAATTTTGAAGGAAACCCAACATGCATTTAATCATAAGTGTAATAAAAAAAGATTTGAATGCCTAGCACTGGTCATGATGCGTCTCTAGGGTCAAATACAAGAAGAAAGCACCACAACAAAGTAAACGAAAAAGAACAAAGAAAAAGCTAGTAAAGTCCGGACAGCTACCAAATGAATATGACACACCATTCGATCCTACTTGGTCTACAATCTACCAGATATAATACACCAGTTCGAATTGAAGGGTCACTCGCCACTACTCTTTGCTAAAGGAAATAGATAAAAGTTGATAGTTAACGAAAGTACTAAGGTAACTCAAAGAGAATAATTCTATATTGAAAGTTAGATGATTGTATACGTACAAGGAAAGTAGGGGTTTATATACTTGTCTACTAGGGTTATTTTACACGTGTGAAAAGATAAAAATGTATTTTATAATTACGTTATGTTAATCATGCTAAAAAGGGGTAAAAAAGACAAAGAATATTCAGTACGGAAAGGAAAGAATCATTCTGGAATGTTGTATTAGAAGGTATGTATCACTTGATAGCTGTAAGTTAAGAGTATGATATAACATAGACAGAAATAGGAAGTGCTGGTAGTCAGGGGCCAACCTGATCTAGATTAGTTCGAGAGTCAATTAGTCTAATTAAGAAGTTAACTGAATTGAAGTTAAGCACCAGTGGTCGATTGGAGATTTCGGCTAGGCTAGCCTTTCTTGGGTTACCTTCAGCTAAGTAGGATTATGCTGGACACACATAAGGATCTAACAGACAAGTTGGTAGGAGGTCGGATCGAGATGAGAGTCTCCGTCTCAGCTATGGCTTAGAACTAGTATTTTGCGTGCGAGCCTTTGAAGTCCTTTAACTCGACTTCTTGTGATCGATCTAAGGGGTTGATTCCTATTAAGTCACTCCCTCCATCATGAGTGTGATCAAAGGAGTGACAAAGGTCAAAGCTATTATCCATCTGATAATTACGACCGTGATAGCATATCAGGAGGGTGATTACTCCCTTGATCACGAGCGTGAAGAGATAAATAATTTTGACAGGGAGTTTATGTTAAATATCATAACAGTGACGTCAAGCCTGATTTTTCGATTTTCTATTTTTTTAAATTGATTTCTCTATTTCCGATTGATACTAAACCCTAACCCGTTTAATATTAATCTTCGACTAAAGAAATTGAGAAATTTTAGTTTTTTTATTGAAAATAATTTTTGGAGTCGCCACCCGACCAGAGTCGAGAAAAAGGAAGAAAACCATAATCAATTAGGTGGATTGATTACAATTTAGCTACTGGTCTTTGATTTTAATTTTAATGAAGAACTAAAAGGTTCCGAGTTCGGAAGCTAACCTATTATACCATAACAGGTACCACTATCTATTTACCGAAATTAGAATTATTCTTCATACTATAATAATTAAAAAAAAATTAATTAATTAAAAGAAATAAAAAACCTAAGTTTCTACATATTTTATTGTCGCCCCAAAGGTGCCTACGTACCCGTTAGTCGGGATCAAACGATCATATCGGGATCAGACGATCGTAGTTCTTTCAAAAAAATCTTTAATGTATTGATTTATTTTAATTTTAAAAAAACTGTCAAAGTTTACGTTTTTAATTTATTCGATTTATTTAAAAAAAATCTAAAAGGGTCCCAACTCTTAAATGTTATTGTTTTATAAAAAAAATTTCGCTAAAAGTCCTAAAATTTAAGAAGGATTTTTTTATTAACTTTTATTTAAAAAAAAAAAAAAA
>JAMXBB010000408.1:0-11188 GCA_024138015.1 Lumnitzera littorea | reverse complement strand
ACATAGTCATATATCTATATATATAAATATATATATTCGGCATACATTCATATAAATACATACATATATATATTCGGCATACATACCTATAAATACATATATATATGTTCGGTATATATATGCTTATATAGTATTTATCATTTATCATAAAATATATATATACTATACATTACATACATAATATACCGTATACTATTACATATATATACATACTTATAAAAATACTTCACTATATACTATACAACTACACACATATATATAATCATATATCTATACCCATATATATATAAAGTTACGGTACATACATATATATTCTATAGTGATGTAAATTAGTTATGTAAATTATTAATTAGATGTATTAAAAAAAAAACAAATACATAATACATACCATATACCTCGGTTCATACATGTACACATACTTAATCTTATATTTACACATATAATTAAATTTAGGTATTCATATACATAAACATATACTATTAGTATTATATGTACAAATACCATAAAATATCATAAAAATACCATAAAAATACTATAATTATACACATGTATACTATCATATACATATATATTTTCTAAAATAAATCTCTTACCTTATAGTTTTTATTTTTTTCTTCTTTTCCTTCTTCTTTTTCTTCCTTCTTTCTCTCTTTTCTTTCTTTCTTTTTCCCTCTTTTTCCTCACAGTTTTACAGATTGTGTGTGTGTGTTTGTGCATTTTTTTTTCTTTTTCCATATTTATATGGCTTCCTTTTTGCTCACATTAGTGTAGCTTCAATTTTAAGCTAAAGTTAACCTTTTATTAAAGTAAATAGGACAAAAACAAAACATCACGTGGCTGCTTCTTTTGGCTTTCAATTTGCTAACTTTTGTTTCTTACGTTTTGTGCAGGGGAAGAAATAAAGTGGAAATGAAGAGAGAAAATGAGATAAATTGAAAATAAAAGAGAAGGAAAATGAAAGTTATTAACAAATATGTGTAATTTTTCGAATCATATAAATTATAACGAATCTCCTCATAGATTGGTTTTCAAAATTTTGTGAAATTTTATCAATTTAACTGGTACCCGTTACAATTATAATTTTTATAAGTTATTATGGTAATTTCATTACAATTTTGTACAAACAGGCGAATTAGTCGAAAATTACATTCGACTATAATTTTATTGCTATTGTGTAATATTTAACTATTTTATAAGTTTACGTTTATGATTTTAGGGTTTCGAGCAATTTTGAGTTCGGTTTCGATTAATGATGCATAAACTAGTTTTAGGGTTTTAGTAAGTGATTTAGGGTTTTGATAAATTTCGAAGGTTTTATTATCGGTGTTATATTTGATTTATTAAACTTCATTTTCTTTTATTATTATTAGCCTTATCGACTTATTGTACAGTTTAGGACACTCGGACTTGAGTTAAGGTTCAATTATTGTTTTTCCTAGAGTTTACATAACTTATTATTGAAGTAAATAGGAAATATAATTGTACATTCATATTTAATTGTATCTCATGTATTTATTTACCTCAAAGGTCCTCATTGTTAGTTTATAGGATTAATTAACTTAGTTAGTCGACCAATCCTTCTCGGTTTAGTTAAATTTTTAGTCCCATGTAACTTTTTCATTCCAACCCGATATTTATAAACTTATTGTCGATTTCTACCGTTTTGGATGTACCTTCATATAGTAAGGTTCATTTTGGACGTTATAACCCATATTTTTAATTATTATCTAAAAATATTACAAATTTTATTATTTTGAGTTAAATATTTATAAATTATTATTTTAAGCTCTTCTTTAAGGATTTATGAATTAATTAATTTCTAAAATTTATATATTTGAAATATTCTTATTTTTAAGTCTATTTTATAATTATTTACTTATTTTAATATTTTAAGATTAAATGCTCCTTTAATCCACTTTTTACTATTTTTATAATTTCTAAATTAATTAATTATATGAATTTAATTATAGGTATAGGGTGCTGACATGGCAACACTTGGTTGGTCCATATGTTCTTTTATGGATTCTTCAAATTTTTGCATTTTTTCCAATTTTGTAACATTACTTATCATTTATACATATATATATGTCTATTATCATAATTAACTAAATTTTGAAAATTAAACTATTTTCTCTTTCTAAGCTCATTGCTTACATGTACATATTTATATATATATATATTATTACTTTATTTAGGGATTTAGTAATTTGGTATATTTGTACATATACTATTTTGGCATATACACATACTTATACTTGTACTCTACCACTATTATGCATACTTTTATACTTACACATACACCTTTATACTTATGTTCTCTTATCTTATTTATACATATGTACATATGTAAATTCATAATATAAACTTAAATGTACTATATACTATACGTATGTATGTGTACTATACATATATATACACTATACATATACATATATAGTTGAACACATATACATGTGTATATATAAAAAAGAAAATGAAAATAAATAATCATACATACTATATATGCATATCTATATATATTTCTATATACTATATGTTTACGTATTTAATTATATCATATATGCACATATAGTTATATACCTAAATTGTTTAATACATATGTGATCACATATACATAAGAAAATAAAAACTTTACATATCTTTCAATACATATACATAAAATCTTCTTACAAGAATAATACAATACATATAGATTTCATTACATATCCTTAAAATAAAAGAAATTCTACAAAATACATATATAACAAGGAGTATATTTAAGTGGCTATTACAAAATAAATTAAATACAATATACATACTACTTAAATACTCCTATTTAATGTCTCAAAGATTGTAAACTAAGAACTCCTCTTTCTCTACATAGGATTTGATGCAAAATACTATTGAAATAGGTGATGAAGCAAGTTGCCATTTGGTGACTTAAGGATAGAAAAATAAGAAGAAGAAAAAAGAGATTAAAAGGAAAAGGAAGGGGATAGTTGGGAGAGAGGAAAGTGGATGTGTTTCTTTATGTGTTGTAAAGAATTTGAAATGAAAATAAAGTGCTAATTTAAAATCCCTTAAGTTATATTTCTAATTTAGTCTTATATTTCTCCCGGTTGTACTAAATCTTCAATCGTGTATAACTTTCCCATTTTAAATCTAATTTCTATGATCTTATAGTTGATTTCCATTGTTTTTACATGTACTTTCACATAGTATAGTTAGATTTTAGAGATGAGGCTCTCAATTTTTCCTACTGATCAGAATAGTAGTGTCCCTTAGGTTTTAATCTTCTTTTAGGCTTGAAATTATTGTTGGGCTTTTTATTACTTTATGTAATAATTTTGGGCTTAGGTTTGGAGCTTTGTTCTAGACTTAATACTTACATTAAGGTTAGATTTTCATCTCTTATTCATGACCTTGGTGCTATCTTAATTTTCTTAGATTCTTAAGTGGGTTTATGTGGTAAAAAATGGGCTTGTTTTTTTATAAATAAATGTTTGTGACTTTGTTGGGCTTAGACAAATTTATGTAGACCTCCTATAGGCCTCATAACACCTTTTCTTTGAGAGTTAAGGTGCTGGTAAAAAATTTTATGAAGGCCCAATCAAGAGTTTTGGACTTGTTTTGAGTGTTGTAGGTTTGGTTTTGAGTTTTAGGCCTTTAACTCTTATCCCACTAGCCTTGTTTGATCTTTTCACTTTGTTCACTTTATTTTATTGTGTTTTTAAGTGTATTTTCCTTTAGTTCCAGATCTAGTCAATTTGGTTTGGGTGGCTTCCAACTTTGTTTTCCCACTTAACTCATCATTTTCTTAAGTTAAAGTAACAAATGAAGGGTTTACACTACTTGTACACTAATTCTAACTTAACTTCTTCTTAGAGTGGGGATTATTTTATCATAGTACTAAGTAAAGTTTATAGATCAAGCATATAACGTATGTGCCACACTTGATTTAAGTCCTTAAGAGTTGATATCTATACTAAAGCTTCATGTAATGGTTTTTCCTTTACCTAAAGCAAATTTTAAGCATGTGAAATAGAGTAAAAGTAAAAGTAACACTTGGATAATGTTCTAAACTTGCCATGTCTTGCGTATTCCTTTGTTATTTATGCACTTGTTTCATTAGTTCCTCAAATCATAAGCTTCCATTCTAAGTGATAGGCAAGTATTTGACAAAAACACTAAATCTAGCCTACTCATATTCCAACATTCATGTAAAAGATTCATAAAGCTTAGCACTTAGTATAAACTAACTAGGATATCACCTTATGTACATAATGACATCCTCATGAACATGTATAATCTCTTAGGCATGGTATTCTAAAGGTACTTAAGTTAAAAGCTTACTTTTTCCAAGTGAAATAGAGAGTCAATTTGTGCCTAGGTTGCCCTCTTTACCTCCTTGTTTCCCTTCCATTTATGTGTTCCTTGAGTTTCCAAAGCCTAGGTGTTTGAGGGTGGTTTTTGATGTTCCAAAGTTTCCTTAAGTTGAGTGTATAAGGTTGTTTAGAATAGCTTCACATGTGAACTAAAAGTAGAGGCAACAAAAGGGCACTTTTGTACCGCGTGTGTATGTGTTTGTGTGGCAGTAGTTAAAGGGGAAAGTAGGGCTTAGTTTTCCTTTTGTTTGTAAGCTAAAAGTATTTGAAAAGTGAGAGAGAATGAGAGGATTTTGGGATGGAAGTGGTCGATTGTACAAGTCTGAAACGCATCCTAAATCTAAGTCTTTTTATTACTTCGAAGTTAGTGTTGTAATGCTTCTAAGTTTATAATTTTATGTTTGTATGCTACTTGTTGGTTGATATTGATTGTCTGTTGAATGACTATTTTACCTATATGGTATCATTCATGTGATCACCATCTTAAATTGGAAAAGATAAATACCTAACCAAAATAACCAATTATATTTGTCACATATTTATGATTCAATTGGTATAACTATGGAGAGCGCTAACTTTGCAGATTTTTAAGAAAAGTGTTTTTACAATCCTAAACATATTTTTAGTATGATTTTTGTGAAGGCTTATAACATCTGTGAATGATATTTTATTTTTAAGGCAAAGCTAGTATAGTATCTTTAATTAATTGCGAGAAGACTTGCATATTTTTACTCGTAGGGTCTTAAATATATTTGGATTGTGAGAAGACTCACATATTTTAGCCTGTAAGGCCTTGGATATATATTGATTGCAAGAGGACTCATATATTTGTACCCATGGGGCTTTAGATATATTTTGATAGTGAGAGGACTCGCTTAATTGTGCTCAAGGGGCCTTGGATGGTAGATGCCCCTAGTTAGGGTCCACCTATCTAGATTGATGTTTCTTTCTTGATTAGGGCAATTGTTGAGTGTCATTTAGAGGAATAGTACCCTAAGCAACCTCGTACAGATAAGGTGAGGTGCCCTGTACAAGTAAGTACAAGGGATAATCGAAGTATAGAGAACGTAATTCTATACCTTCCATGGTTCTAGACTCTTATAGATGTGTTGTTTGTATTCACTATGTATGCATTTATTTCGCGTATAGATAGATTGCATGTGTACCAATAATGTTTGATAACTTACTTGAATGGTAGTGGTGAGGAATGAACTCACTAAGTTATGGTATGCTTATTCCCTTATAATTTCTTTCGCAAGTTCATTTACGTTAGGATTGAGATAAATCTCAAGTGACAAGTGTAGAGTGAAGATAAGTATGTTACTGTTAGAATTAGTTGAGAATTTTATAAGTAGTATAGAAACATCGTTTGTAGGAAATATTTGTATGCTAGAGTTCAATATAATTGAGCATTTCTTATAATTTTATAAAGTTCATTTACCCTATCTTATTATTTGGTAAGGGATATTGATTTTCTGTGGTTTTGAGGAACTGTGAAACATCAAATATCCATAATTACTTATGTTTTATAGTAAGTTTGTCATGACTTAGGAGAGGGCCTAGTAGGATTGTTTAAAATTTTCATATCACATATGTACCTATGATACAAAAATCGCCTAACTTTTCAATTTTTAATCAATTGATATAATCTGAAATATAAATAAATATAGATATCCAATAATCCACAGTTCCTTAGAACTGTAGAGAATTGGTTTCCCCTACCAAATAATAAGATAGAGTGATTCAATTCCATAAATTATAAGAACTACTAAA
This sequence comes from Lumnitzera littorea, assembly GCA_024138015.1. Taxonomy (NCBI): domain Eukaryota; kingdom Viridiplantae; phylum Streptophyta; class Magnoliopsida; order Myrtales; family Combretaceae; genus Lumnitzera; species Lumnitzera littorea. The sequence goes on along the minus strand of JAMXBB010000408.1, from coordinate 5,051 downwards.
TTATTCATAATTCTAATATATGACTATTTTCTACACAAAATGTTTTTGTATTGACTATACATTCCTCAATTAACCTAAATAATGTCGAACTTACCTTCTATTTGCACTTAGTACTCTATGTAAACCATAGAAAATCGGTAATCTGAACCCTAATTTAAGTCCGAGTGTCCTAAACTGTGTCATGAGTCGATAAGGCGGGTAACAATAAAATATTATGAAATTTAATAAATCAAATATAACACCGATAATAAAAACCCTAGAAATTGACCGAAACCCTAAATCACGTACTAAAACCCTAAATTTGATTTATGCATAATTAGTCGAAATCGAACCTAAACTTGATCGAGACCCTAAAATTATAACTTTAAGCCTATAAAATAATTAAATATCACTCAATAGTGATGTAATTGTAGTCGATTGCAATTATCGACTAAATTGTATAATCGTATTAAATTTTTAACGAAATCATTAAAATAACTTATAAAAGTTATAATTATAATGGGTATCAATTAAATTAATAAAATTTCGTAAAATTCCAAAATTAATTTATGATGATTATTTTTATGATTTTTAGGTTTAGAAAAGTTACATATATTTATTTTTAATTTATATTTTCTTCCTTTTTCTTTCTTTCTTTTTCTCTTTTCTTTCTTCTCCTCATTTTCTATTACTGCCACGTCTTGGAAGAAAAAAAAAAAGGATCAAGAATAGCGACCCACGTGGTGAATTAGTTAAGAGGAAAAGATAAGGAATTTGATTACTTTGTCCCATCATATTTAATGCATCACTTATCTTATCAATTGATCTTTAATTATCTTAATTTTTTTCAAAACCACTTAAGTTCACGTCTAGAAAAGTTGGAACAAAACAGAAAAAGAAAAACAATCTAGAAGGAAAAACAAACTAAAAACCAAACTGAGAGGAACAAGAAGAAATTAAGAAGAAAAAGAGGAAGAAGGAGGAGAAAAAGAAGAAGGAAATTAAGACTATTACCGACATAATTAGGTAAGTATAATTATTTTAGTTGTATATATGTATATTGTCAGGACCCTAAAAGGGGCCTAGTAGGATTACCTAAAATTTTCATAATATGTGTGCACCCATGATATGAAATCCGCCTTGCAAGTCAGAGATTACAAGACTCTAAATAATTAATCACTAAGGTTACTTATTTTTAAGTAATCAATTTACTGTAGAATACAAATATAAATAACTATGGGTATCCGTTATCCCACAGTTCCTCAAAACTGTAGAGAATCGGTATCCCCTACCAAATAATAAGACAGGACTACCAACATTATAAAACTACAAGAAGAATTAAATTATATTAAACTCTAACATGTGAATATTTTCTACAAAGAGTGTTTATGTATCACCTATATAAAAAAAATCTCAACTAATCTGAACACTAATGTACATATCTTCATCTCGCACTCAGCACTCGAGACATATCCCAATCCCATCGTATGTAAACCTGCAAAGAAAACTAAGGGGGAATGAGCATAAAACAGCTCAGTGAGTTCGTTCCTCACCACCACCGGTCAGGCAAGTTTTCACACATTATTATCACACATGCAAGCAAGCTATCTACATACATAATGAATGCAAGCGTGATGAATGCAAACAACACATCCATAGGAGTCCGGAACTATGGAAGGTATAGAATTACGTCGTCCACACTTCGATTATCCCCTGTACTTACCCGCACAGGGTACCTCAGCTTACCCGCAGAGGCTACCTAGGGGCACCACCCCATTAGGCAAAACTCGACTATTACCCTAGCCGAGAAAAGAGTTTCAATCCAAATAGGGGGAGTCCGAACTAGGACTAACCACCCTGCAAGGCCCCTCGAGCACAAACATGCGAGTCCTCTCGCAACTAAAAATAACCAAGGCCTTTCAGGCACAATAAAGCGAGCCCTCTCGCTATCAAGTGGAGAACTCATGCTAGCTTTTCCTTAACGTTAAAAATACTATTTATGGCTTCATAAGCCCTTACAGCGATCATGCAAAAATTTGTTTAAGGATAGAAAAGCTTTTGCCAAAAATACTTTTCTTAAGATTTTTGCAAGGCTAGCACTCTCCATTCATACCTTTACCAAGTCATAGACATGCGACGAGTAGAACCGGTTATTTGGGTCAAACATTTATATTTATCAATTTAAAAATGTGATCACACAGATGATGGCATACAAACAGAACAGTTATTCAAACATACAAGCAATAGCAAACAACAAAACATCATACAAATAACACGCACAAGCAGCTAGCAGGTCATTAGAACTCCCTCACCTGGATTATTGCTCATTCTCTAAGCCTTTAGGGTTTCCAGGACTCGATATCGAATGCTTAAATCAAAATGGTAAACCTTATAAGTGTTCTGAAAATTCAGACTCCTTAGTCAACTAAAAGTCTATTGTAATTTGTCTAGTTTCCTCCAATATAACCTGAGTATAGTGTGTATAGGGTTACCATATTCCATGAGATTAACAGTAACTATTTTCTTATATTAGTAAGGTATGAGGCTTCCTTTATGTATTTTGTCATTTTTTTTGTTCTGATTCTAATATTTGCAAACTTATAGTCGTTTTTCATCATTTTCGGACGCACATTCACACGGTAATGTCCGTTTTGGATGTTAAGACCTGTGTTTTATGATATGGGCTAAATTTGTTAAAATTTTATCTTAATGAAGTTTAATTACTCTTATTACTTATGTTTATGCCCTAGTTTAGGATTTAATGATTAAATTAGCTATTTGATTCTTACACTTAGGAAATTTTACATTAGTGTTACAAATTCACATACTTGATTAAGTTTAATTCAATCTAAGAGGTGTATTAGGGTTTAAGGAATTTTCGACTTCTAAATACATGTATATACCTATGTTATGTGCTTATGTAATCTTATTATTTTTTTTTTCTATTATAAACCTATGTTTACATCATCACTTATGTAACCAATTGATGATATCATGGCTTATGTAATGCATTTATTACATGTAAATATATATGTCATTAAGTACTTATACATATGCATGTGTTTTATACCTACCTACACTCATAACATACTAATATGTATACTTATGTACTTATACTTTATACATACGTATACTTATACATCTACTTAGGTTTATACCGTATTTATCCATGTATACATACTCATATACCTATACGGTCATATACGTATTTTTATACAAAAATTCGTATGCCTAATCTTTTCCTTAAGAAAAGCTTCCTAATTCCATTCTTTTGTGTTCTTAAGTGTGTAATTAGTGTAGTATAAGTATGTATGGTTAAGTTTTGTTTTAATTTAGGTTATGTACATGGAAAATACTCATGTACCATGCTTCTCATGCTTCCCTTCTTTTTGGTTTACCTCATGTACACATTCATTAAGCACATATTGATGTTTTCCTTTCTTCTTATTCATGATTCCTAGATTTCTACACTTAAAGATGGAAACTTTGTTTCCTCTTCTTCAAGACAACACTAACACCTAACTACTTATCTAATCTACCTAATTAACTAACTAATGAATAACATAAACCAACATAAAGTAAGTTAAGTACATTCCTTTAGATGTGTTGGATTTAAGGAGGCAAAAGTGAAGAAATGAAAGTGAAAGGGAAGGGGAAAGCTCACGGCAATGGAGGGAGCTTTTGTTATGGAAGAAGGAGAATGGTGGGGCCTAGAAGATGGAAGTAGTGGACGGCAATTGAGAAGAAAAGGAGAAGGAAAAAAATCAAAAAGAAAGAAAAGAAAAGCCATCATTAAGGAAGAGATATTTTCTTTATCTCTTAAGTCTTTTGTTGACTTTAGTCAACATGTGTTGACTTGGTCAACTCTCCTTAAGCTTATGTAATTTTGTGTACATAATGTAGAGATTAAGGGAAATTAAGGGAAAAATGAAGGAAATGAGGTATTTGATGAATTGATTAGCAAACATAGTTGATGAGGTCTTACTTTAGGTCTTTATAACTTATATATCTCATTTGATAAACTACTTTAGATAACAAGTGCAAAAAGTACTAATTTGGGTATTAAAGTTCACTACATGTAACCTAATCTTCAACTATAATCTTAACTCTAAGTGAGACTATCCTAATCACATACTTAAGGGATAAATATATTCTATGACTCATTATCTTAGTTTCTAATGAATTACTTGAGGATTCGAATCATATAAGCATGAATGAGGGTCATCTCTAATTTTTTACTAATGATTTGGCAAAATATGAGCATTATATTATCAATTAGGGTTTTAGGATTTACAATGATGAATTAGTGCTTTCATATCCTTAAAGTTATGGTTTTAGGGTTCTTATTACTTTAGGGCACAATCTCTAATGTTTTTATACATTTAGGGTTTCATATATTCTTACACGATTAAATCTTCGATTGTCATCTTAGGGTTTTGATGAGGTTCGAGGTTTTAAGGTCTTCGTATGCGGTTAGGGGTTCAATTGATGATTTAAGGTTTTTCGTATCCACTTGAGGTTTTGAATTGAGATTTTAATCGGTTTTAAATCTTACTGGCTCTTTTGAGTTCGGGAAATCATCTACAGTTTAGACGTTTATTTCTATACTTAGAAAGCTAAATTCGCGGGGTTTACATATATTATAGGTATGTACATGTATATACTAATTATTTTGTGGTATTTTACTAAGGGTTTCATTACATATACATAGATGTATGTATAAGTAAATAAACAAATGCATATGTATCCTTATGAATGTATAAATATATGTATGTAGACATGTATACAGATACTATTAGGTAAAATATACGGTATATGAATATACATATGTATATAAATAAGAATACATGGATATATATATGCATGTATACGAAAATATATATATGTATGTGTACATAAAAATATGTCTAGTAAGTATTTATTATTTCCACAAATTAAACATAGATATATATAGATCTATATGCGCACGTGAAGATGTATCTTTAGGTATATATATGTATATAATCTTTATTTTCATATATGATATATATAAGTATAAGTATATGTATATCATATATATATACATGTGTTCC
>JAMXBB010000407.1:0-11192 GCA_024138015.1 Lumnitzera littorea | reverse complement strand
TTTTCATTAGTATTACCATTATGAATGATATAATCCTTATTAGCAATCCTCATAAGAATGCTTTGACTAGTCATAAACATCATAAAATAAAACTACATAAGCTATTAACGAATATTGCCGGTTGTACTAATATAAACACACTTATAGTTGAACTTTAGCATAGTTTATTGATACAATAGCATTATATAGTAAGCATACAATAGAGGATCTAGATTTTGCAACTATATATGTCGTAAAGGCATTTTTCTACCTTATTATACACATATATCTCAATATGTTAGTGATAGCATGAGCTAAGAGTAGTGTGAGCTTTGATGGGCGAAATACTATCCTAATATTGTCATAGAAAAGGTCGATAGGTCATTGAATGGGAATGTTAAACTTGAGTTTAAGTTAATAAACTCATACAAAGTGAGTGTTTTGTTTCCATTCACACAATTTGTTAATTCTAAAACAGCTAGGATATAAGCTTGCAGCTAATGAATTGAGAATACCATATGGTTGAGTGACATTTATATCTAGACAACCGATCAATCTATATCAATATATATGATTCAATGAGACATAAAATGTGTACATATTGGATGGACATAAGATTAGAGTACCACGATCATACCTAGTAGCTAATTTGGTTGCACCCAAATGGTCAATATCTAGATAATGCATTATTGTCTCAATGGAATGATGGAAAATGTGATGTTTTGTCTAGTAATAATATGATATTCAAGGTATCAACAATCTCATGATAGGTAAAAGGGATTAGTTCATAGAGGGAAGCCACGGGCACCATAATAGCGTTAAAACAAAAGAAGACTACTACAACCCAAGACCTTGAATGATGAGGCAACATGCCACATGACTCATTAGACCATATAAGGGCCATTAATATTACCCAAACTAATGTCACCATAATATATATATGAAAAATGCCCATTCCCACGATGTTCAAGGTTTAAATCGCCAAGCAAATTCGGTAAACTAGCTATTACAGCTATTGCAAATCTTAGCCCATTTTGAAATAAAGTTTAAGAAATTATAGAAGAAGCATCCATATATTAAATTAAGAGCTCCACAAAAATAAACAAAGAATTTAAAGCAATAAGGGCATACTAGCATAGCCTAAGTCCACAGACAACAACATTTTAATAATCGTGATCCTCCGAAGAGTAATCCTAGACATCGAATCTATTGTCCAATTTAGCGTCTCCTCACCAATCTCTCTATCTTTGTTTGCTGTATATTGTTGTAGTTATAGTAATAACTTCGATATAACTGATCAATAGTATAGATATAGTTGCGGTTTTCATTTGTACTTAGCCACAAAATTCTGTAAAATATTTAAAGCACATGGATCACTCGAGGCTAATTGTAGGTCCAATGGTTGTTGGATTTGGATCCTCTCCTCTGTAATTTTCTTAATTTATAAATTAATTATTGAAATTGTCTTGATTTTTAAAATATAATATAATGTTATCATATTGTTTATAATCTCAGCTGTTAATTATACGTAATAACATTTTAAGAGATAAATAGAGAGAAATCGAGAGAAGTAAATGGAGAGGATTTATTTCCTTGAAAATATTTTAGATAAACAAACTCAATACTTAAAATTGTCTAAATTTTTAAAATGTCTTGTGACATTATCCTGACGTTATTTTCTTTCTTCTAATTTAAATCATTAATAATACGTTATAATATCTTAAAAGGATAACCGTAAGAAATTTTAAAGCTATCTATATAATCGATGCTGGCTATTAGGTGCTAAGGTTAATAGCTATTTGAATTAAACGAGACATGGAAAATGAAGTATATTAAGCGAACTCTTTCAAAAAATATATATTGTTTTTACCAATAACTATGTCATATGATTTCCTAAGATATCATACTTTAAGAATCCTGAAATAATTTGACTATTTGATGAGTTTACAAATTGGAGAAAAGAAAAGGATAAGTGAAAATGAATAAATAATTTATACTCAAAGAAGTAACAATCTTAAGTTAAACTATACGTTTATAATGTTTGTTATCGAGTGTATTTAGACAAATAGTGAAATAGCCATCAAGCTTTGTGAATATTATGGCCAATGTCTATATTTGGTGGGCTTGATAAATTGACAACTACAATCAGAATGGATGTAAAGCAGAGGATGAAAGGATAAAAGAATAATTATACACAAATTTGCATTTTATTACCATTGGACTTTAAGAGAAAGAAAAAGAATCAGAAGAAACTGGAGAAGATGGTTTAAGTCTAAACATCTCAACGACAATGTCTTTGATGCCATCAACAATAGTACCAAAGCCATCCAAGTCTTTGAATCTTTCAGAATTGAAATCGAAACCTTGAAAAATTTATAATAGCCACCGCTAACATACTAACTCTCTAAATTGACAACTTCGGAGCATGATATAGGCTTGAAATGCAACATGTTTATAAACATGGTGAGTGAATAACTCGAATTGGGAACTACAACAAAAATTAAATCCATAAATGAAAAGCAATTATTTTTGCATCATAATTTGAATTCAAAATCAAATAAACACACTAACCTATGAAGAAATAATATGCCTTCATTGGAATTGAAATAGAGAAAAAATAAACATAATAACAAATTGAAACATATTGTATAGTGGGAAAAGAAATCTATATTTTGACATAACGAGTGAATAACTCGAACTGAAAACTGCAACAAAAATCAAATCCACAAATGAAATGCAATTATTTTTGCATCATAATTTGAATTCAAAATCAAATAAACACATTAACCTATGAAGAAAAAATATGCCTTCATTGGAAGTAAAATAGAGAAAAAATAAACACAATAACGAATTGAAACATACAATATGATGGGAGAAGAAATCAAGATTCTAGTTATGGAGAGAAAATCCCTAAGAGACATTGAAGCTCTAAAGTAACCATGAGTATGGCGAAGGGATGATTTTTTGTGGTTAATTGGAGAGAGGAATGGCAATAAAAGGAAGAAAGGGAGTGGGTGACAAAAATATGGATTATAGAATGGGACGAAAAACTGCCAAAGAAAATTATGGGTAATAATTTATTGAAATGACAATAATAACCTTAAGTATTTTTTTTAGAATATCGATATTATAATAACTAAAATGTTAATTAATTAAAAAGGAAGAGCTAATTGGTAATTAATTATAGGGCAGTTACTTAAGCCTTCAACGGCTTTAATAATATATATATATACATAAAGGAAATACGAAATACATAATACATGTATATACATATCATATACATATATTTACATGTATACATCATATAATAAAATAATTACTATGTACATATACGCATATATATACCAATTTACACATACATAATACATCTAAAAAATATACTATATACATATACATATGTCGAGCTTGATTTTTTTGTTTCTTTTGTTTAGAATTTATTTCTCATTTCCGATTAATAGTAAACCCTAACTCATTTAATATTAATTCTCGATTAAAGAAATTGAGAAATTCCAGTTTTTTATTAAAAATAATTTTTTGGAGTCGTCACCCAACCGAAGTCAAGAAAAGAAAAGAAACCATAACCAATTAGGTGGATTAATTACAATTTGGCTACCGATCTTTGATTTCAATTTGAATGAAAAACCAGAGTGTTCCGAGTTTGAGGGCTAACCTATTAAACGTTAACGGGTACTACTATCTATTTACCGAAATTAGAATTATTCTTTTAATTATAATATTTAAAATAAATAGATAAGTAAACAAAAATCAAAAGAAAAAGAACCTAAGTTTAACATATTTTATAGTCGCCCCGAAAGTGCTTACGTACCTATTAGCCGGGATCAAATGATCGTAGTTCTTTCAAAAAATCTTTAATGTGTTGATTTATTTTAATTTTAAAAAACTGCCTGAGTTTACGTTTTTAATTTATTTGGTTTATTTAAAAAAAATCTAAAAGGTCTTCACACTTGAGTGTTGTTATTTTATAAAAAATTCACTAAAAGTCCTAATTTTTTTTTTAAAAAAGGATGTTTTATTAATTTTAAAAAAAAAACAACTTTCTACATGACAAATCCTTAAACAAGATCAAATCTTAACAAAAATAACCAATCCTAACAACTCCTAAATTAAAATAAAATATACATTCACTTAAATCAATACTTCAAGAAAACTAATGTTAAAAGAAGAATACCTAAATTAATATATACATATACACATATTATTATTATTAAACAATTATCTATATATAAAAGACTAAGAATAAAATCTCCTAAAACTAATATGTTCATATTCGTATATATTATATTCAATAACTAAAGATCTAAATAATAATAATAATAATAATATAACAATAATAAATAAACAATTAAACAAACAATTTCAAAACTAGAAAGAAACGAACCTAAACTTCTTGATTACGTGGTGAAGGACGATGGCCAGCATATAACGGAGTTGCTATTGCATGTGGCTACTGGCATTGGAATTTTGTCTGAGTTTGCTTCACTGCTGTCCGCCTTGCTGCTGTCCTGTTCGCTACTGTCCATTTTGTTGTTATCCTATTCGTTGCTGTCCACTGTGTTGCTGTATTGTTTGTTGTGCTATTATCCTGTTGCCGTGGGTTATGCAGATTGATGTTGTACTGGACTGTTGTTGGGAAAGAACTTGATCAGCGTGTGTGTGTGCGTGCTGTCGATGTAGTGTGAGGGTCAGTGTTGTGTATGTACTATTGGCGTGGTGTGGCTTGCAGGGAGTCAGGTGCTATGTGTGTGCTGTCAGCGTGGTGTGAAGGTCAGTGTTGACGATAGTCTATAGTACGTGTATATGGAGTTTCTATTTTGTTGTCGTCCGAAAGCGGATTGTTAACTGGTTGTGTTTGGAGTTTCTGTTTTATTGCTGCAAATGGATGGGTGGTCAATAGGGGGTTAGCTTTTTTTAGTTGGTAGATGTGTGTAATGTCTTTCCTTGATGTGTCTCCTCTTTTATATGCACGTGTATGTGTGTTTTTAAGGTCCAAATCAAATCATATCTAGTTATATCTATTGTATCTGATTCAATAACAATTAAACTAGATCCAAATTAATTCAAATCTAATTTAATAAGATCAAACTAAATTCAAATAATTTAATCAGATATGAATCCCATTTTCATCTCGCTTTTGCAAAGATAGAAAAATAAAGACATAGGTGCCTGGCAAGACTCCAACCCATGACCTCAAACTAAGCCCATTTCAATACTCCAATACTTATCCGTTAAGCCGTTGGCCTGTGCCTTGACATTCAGTTCAATTAAATTGTACTTAAACTACTTGCTTCCCTAAAATAATTTTTTTTAATTAAGCTAAAACTAAAACTATTTTCTCTAAAAGAATTTACTTCCTAAAAATCTACAAAACTCTTTATAATAATTTTTTTCCTTTCATATTTTTTGGTATTTTCATCATTTGTTAAATTTTTATTATTTTTATCTTTTATTAATTATTTTGTTATTTTCATTTTTGAATTAGGACCCTTTTTGTAAAAATAAAAATTAAGACTATAAAGGAGCAAAAATTAGGTGTTTACAGTTGCCCCTCTTTATCGTAAAGTTTGAGCAAAACATTGTCATAAAGATAAAAGAGACAACGTTTTTGCCTTGGGACAATTCTATCCTAAGGAGTGTTAAGACACTTGACAACGATTAGTTTGAAAAAAAGCATAGTAAGGGGTAGCGCCTTTGTGGGTTGGCAAAAATCCTTAAAAAGAATAATGAGAACTTGGTCATGTCCAAATGATCTGACTAACCAAGGTGGTTAAAGCACCCTTTGAGCTAGCTAAGACCTAAAATAAGGAAAACTTGGTTGTATCCTGATAAGCTGACTAATCAAGGTGGTCAAAGCGCCGTTTGAGTTGGCTAAGACCTAAAAACAAGGAAAATTTGGTCATGCCCTAATGAGTTGAATAACCAAGACGGTCAAAAGTGCCCTTTGAGCTGGCTAAGACCTAAAGAATGAGGAAAACTTGGCCATACCCTAATGAGATGACTAACCAAGGCGATCAAAGCGCCCTTTGAGCTAGCTAAGACCTAAAAATAAGGAAAACTTAGTCGTGCCCTAATGAGTTAACTAATCAAGGCAATCAAAGCGCCCTTTGAGCTGGCTAAGACCTAAAAACAAGGAAAACTTGGTCGTACCCTAACGAGCTGACTAACCAAGGCAGTCAAAGCGCCTTTCGAGCTGGTTAAGACCTAAAACCAAGAAAACTTGGTCGTGCCCTAATGAGCTGATTAACCAAGACGGTTAAAGCACCCTTTAAGCTGGCTAAGACCTAAAAATAAGGAAAACTTGGCCGTGCCCTGATGAGCTGACTAACCAAGGCGATCAAAGTGCCCTTTGAGCTGGCTAAGACCTAAGAATAAGGAAAACTTGGTCTTGCCTTAATGAGCTAACTAACCAAGTCGGTCAAAGCGCCCTTTGAGCTGGCTAAGACCTAAAAACAAAGAAAACTTGGTCGTACCCTAATAAGCTGACTAACTAAGACGGTCAAAGCACCCTTTGAGCTGGCTAAGACCCAAAGAATGAGGAAAACTTGGTAGTGCCCTGATGAGCTGTCTAACCAAGGTGGTCAAAGCGCCCCTTAAGCTGGCTAAGACCTAAAAACAAGGAAAACTTGGTCGTGCTCTGATGAACTGACTAACCAAGGCGGTCAAAGCACTCTTTGAGCTAGTTAAGACCTAAAAAGAAGAAAAACTTGGTCATGCCCTAATAAGCTAACTAACCATGGCAATCAAAGCACCCTTTGAGATGGCTAAGACCTAAAAACAAGGAAAACTTGGTCATGCCCTAATAAGCTGATTAACCAAGGCGGTCAAAGCGCCCTTTTAGCTAGCTAAGACCTAAAAACAAGGAAAACTTGGTCGTACCCTGATGAGTTAACTAACCAAGGCAATCAAAGCATCCTTTGAGCTGGCTAAGACTTGAAGATGAAGAAAACTTGGTTGTGCCCTAATGAGCTGACTAACCAAGGCGATCAAAGCGCCCTTTGAGCTAGCTATGACCTAAAAACGAGGAAAACTTAGTCGTACCCTAATGAGCTGACTAACCAAGACATTCAAAGCGCCTTTTGAGCTAGCTAAGACTTGAAGTACGAGGAAAACTTGGTAGTATGCTATTGAGCTGACTAACTACGGCATCTAAAGCGCCCTTTGAGCTGGCTAAGTCCTGAAGATGAAGAAAACTTGGTCATACCCTAATGAGCTGACTAACCAAGGTAGTCAAAGTGTCCTTTGAGCTGGCTAAGACCTAAAAACAAGGAAAACTTGGTCGTGCCCTAATGTCCTGACTAACCAAGATGGTCAAAGCGCCCTTTACGCTAGGTAAGACCTGATGAATGAGGAAAACTTGGTAGTGCCCTAATGAGTTGACTAACCAAGGTAGTTAAAGCGCCCTTTGAGCTAGCTAAGACCTGAAAATAAGGACAACTTGGTCGTACCCTGATGAGTTGACTAACCAAGGCAGTCAGAGCGCTCTTTGAGCTGGCTAAGACCTAAAAACAAGGAAAACTTGGTATTGGGATAGTGCTCTATGAGCTTGCTAAATCCTTTGAAGAAATTTTGCGTCAAGTAACGTTCTGTGACTTAGATGACTAGGAGCCTATGAAACTTTAGATTGGGACTACACTTACGAGCTGACTAGCTCCCTATGAGATTATAAATTGGGACTGTGTTTTGGGAGCCAGCCAAAAGCTTAAGAAAATTTAGATTGGGATTGTGTTCTTTGAGCTGGCTAGATCCCTAAATGAAAATATGAATCTGGATTGCGCTCCATAAGCTGACTAAAACACTAAAGAAGATATGGATAGGAACAATACTTTGTGAGCTGGCTATATTCTTGAGAAAACGGATAAAGGGTAAGCACCCATTGGACTCGCTTAAACTCTATTGACAGTTGAAAGTAAAACTAAGGAACATAACAAACTAAAAAAAAAACTCTTGATTTGAGAAATTGACAAACGAGGAATTTGGTGAAAACTGTTTATAACATGAATTGAAAATTTGGCTATTATGGATGAAATGGACTAGAAAATGAATGGAAAAACTTATAACAAGCCTCTACTTTCTCTCTCTCCTTTTCATGTCTTTTCATTTTCTTTTTTCCTTCTTTTTTCTTGAAAGTTTGCTAATTGATACAAATTCCTATTTAAAAGGCAAATGCTATAATCATGTAGGGTATCTCATATCTACCCTAGTTTGTAACCTAGACAATGAGCTTCTTGGATAGGCCTTAAACATTCATTTTGTAAGGAAAAGGAAACTCATGATTAGTCTAGTCGAAGAGGACTTCCTTATGCACTCTTGGTCTGGATTTCACTCTTGATTACTAATCTAAAAATTATAATCCAGTTTGTAAGTGATACGCTTTGATCAATTTGTTAGGTCTTTTTAGGTTTAGTATTGTAAATTAGGCTTTTGGTCAAATGGTTTCAAAAAAAGTTAATTAAGAGGGCCTATTTTGAAAGAAGTACTTTCGCCCAACCCGGAGGGTACAAGTCAAGAACCTTTAGGAATGAACTAAATGTGCACTTGCCTCAGTTTCAAAAATAATTTTTATCTTAGATAAATTATTCTTCAAAATTGGAAGAGCTTTGAGTAGGGAGCTAATATGGGTAGGAAGGTTTTGTGTTTGAGAATTGAATGAATAGAAAGGGTTTATGTTCGTGATTTGGAGTGTGATTTTGAATTGAATATAGAGTTTTTGGTTTGTGATTAAGAATATGATTCTGAATGAATATAAGGTTTTGTGTTTTTGGTTGGGAATGCGATTTAAGCCCTTGTATTTTTTGAGCAACTTAAGCCTTCTTTGATTGGGGATTTTCTTAAGCCCAATATTTAGGTATTTCTTCATTTTCCTTTTTCCTAGTTTTTTTCTTTTTCTCTTTTTTCTTTTTTTCTTTCATTTCATTTCTTTCTTTTCTCTCCTAAAAAATAACTATCTCTTTTGTCAAGTTTTTGTCTTTAGATGAATCAAAGCCCTAAATCCATAAGTTTAGAGTGCATTGACTTATGTAAGGTATGTGTGGCCTTTAGGGTATCTGGAAAAATGTTAGCTCTTCTTCAAAGGGAACAATTTATCAAAAATAAAAATTATCCTTGAATTGTTATTACTAAGGTAAGCACAAATTAGTTTTATCCACTCTCCTAATCAATGACCCTAACTTTCGAATTGCCCCACTGTGGGGGTGGTTCTTAACAGGGTTTACACTTGAAAGGACTCCAAATCAGTCCAACGGGGTCATCAAAGGATAATTGTGTTTGGGATTTGAAAATGAATACCTAACTTCATTCCGATCTATGTATCAAATTCAAAATGGACCTCCTTTAAGGAATGAGTCCAAAATATCCTCACCATGATGTCTCTTAACTCTCAAAGTGTTTAAGGGTTAGTGTATAGGATATAACTCGCCTCTTTTCATTCAAAACCTTTTAAAAGTGAGTTACTAATTCCTTACATAAGGATAGATTGACCTTAAGGTGATGACGGACCTTACTCCCCAATTCCTTGGAACATGCCCTAGTTGTGACATTTTAAAGACCAAAGGCCCCATGCCTCAGACTTATAGGCCTTAATGCCCCCCAAGCTTCCATATGTGATTTTAGGTCAAGTTCTTTAAAGTTCAAATGGGTCGGCATTGATAACTTCAAAAGTCGATGGTCTAATAAATTGCCCTTTCGTTTGTACCGGGGATCAAGCTCAAGATAGTATTTTACAGTCTCATGTTTTGACTCGGTTCATGGTTAGACTTGATGGCTCAAGCCTTGAGTTAGTTCAACTATCTTGATGGGCTAGGGCTCAGGTTTAGTTGGTTATTTTCTCGAGCCAAATGAGTCTGTTTAGGTTAGTTGCCTTAATGAGCCAAGTAATTGTGTTTGTCCCGAACCTTATAAAGATTTGTAACCCTTAGCAAATTTCTTTTTTTTTTTCTTTTCTTTCCTTTTCATCTTTTTTCTTTCTTTTCTCTTTCTTTCTTTTTTTTTTTTTTTTTTGAAAGAGAGAGAGTAAAAGTTAAGGCTTTGTGTTACAAAGACCGAATGATGGAATTGTAAATGGAGGGTTACTTTACTAAAATTCTATATATAAACCTAAAACAACATTACTGACGGTCTATTTACAACTGAGGAATTATAAAGAATAAAAGACTAAACAAAGAAAATATCTAAATCTTATTTTTTCCAAATGAAGAAGGCTATTTGCAAAATGCTAAATTTTCCTAAAAGAATGAAAATTTTGGTTGGTGCAATAATAACTACCTATTATTTTACAAGTTTGACTCTTTTCATTTGGCTTCTTTTTTTATTTTTATTTTTGTTTTCTATTTACTCTATGAGGGTTGGGCTCAGCTAATGTGGGCCCAACTAAAAAGCAATAAATTTGGGCTCCCATAGATGTACTAAGGCCCACACTAAGGTAATATTTATAAGACTCTTCTATAAGGGCAAGATAAGCCCAATCTTGTTCCTAAAAAAAAAAAAACCGTAACCAATTAGGTGGATTAATTACAATTTGGTTACTGGTCTTTGATTTCAATTTGAATGAAAAACCAGAGTGTTCCGAGTTCAGGGGCTAACCTATTAAACCCTAACAGGTACCACTATCTATTTACCGAAATTAGGATTATTCTTCTAATTATAATATTTAAAATAAATAGATAAATAAACAAAAATCAAAAGAAAAAGAACCTCAGTTTAACATATTTTATCGTTGCCCCGAAGGTGCCTACGTATTCGCTAGCCGGGATCAAACGATCGTAGTTTTTTCAAAAAATCTTTAATGTGTTGATTTATTTTAATTTTAAAAAATTGCCTGAATTTACGTTTTTAATTTATTCGGTTTATTTACAAAAAAATCTAAAGGGTCCTAATACTTGAGTGTTATTATTTTATAAAAAATTCACTAAAAGTCTTAAAATAAAAAAAAAAGGATTTTTTATTAATTTAAAAAAAAAAACAACTTTCTATATGACAAATCCTTAAACAAGATCAAATCTTAACAAAAATAACCAATCCTAACAACTCTTAAACTAAAATAAAATATACATTCACTTAAATCAATACTTCAAGAAAACTAATGTTAAAAGAAGAATACCTAAATTAATATATACATATACACATATTATTATTATTAAACAATTATCTATATATAAAAGACTAAGAATAAAATCTCCTAAAACTAATATGTTCATATT
>JAMXBB010000406.1:0-11207 GCA_024138015.1 Lumnitzera littorea | reverse complement strand
GTAATGAAACATTTAGTAAAATACAACAAAAATACTTAGTATATACACATACTTACCATATAATATATATATATACAAACAAAATAATTATACTTACCTAATTATGTTGATATGAATTTAAATTTTCTTCTTTCTTTTCTCCTTCTTCTTCTTCCTTTTCTTCTTAATTTCTTCTTGTTCTTCTCGGTTTGATTTTTGTTTTGCTTTTTTTTTTTCTTCTTTTGTGTTAGGTTTATTTTTTTTTTTTCTAGATTTCTTTGGACGTACGTGCAGCAAGTAAGATTTAAGGGAAACAAATGAAAAAAATAAAAGAAAATAATCTATCATAATCTCTTCATTAAATTGGACAAGACACATTCTTTAATTATCTTGTCCTTATCTCTTAATTTGGTGACACTTGTAATCAAATTTAATCACATAGGCTGCTATTAGAACTAGTTGGAATTCAACGTAGAAGGAGGAAAAAAAAAATAGAAGAAGAAAAAGGAAAAGAAAAAGGAAGGAAAAAGAAAGAAATAGGAATTAATAAAAAAATATATGTAAATTTTTTAAACATAAAAATCATAAAAATAATAATTATAAATTAATTTTGGAATTTTATGA
Source organism: Lumnitzera littorea (assembly GCA_024138015.1). Taxonomy (NCBI): domain Eukaryota; kingdom Viridiplantae; phylum Streptophyta; class Magnoliopsida; order Myrtales; family Combretaceae; genus Lumnitzera; species Lumnitzera littorea. The sequence goes on along the minus strand of JAMXBB010000406.1, from coordinate 10,604 downwards.
AAATTTATCAATTTAATTGGTACTCACTACAATTATAATTTTTACATGTTATTTTAACGATTTTGTTAAAAGTTTTCCGCGATTTGCGATTTAGTCAATAATTGTAATCTACTACAATTATATCACTATTGAGTGATATTTAATTATTTTATAGGCTTAAAGTTATAGTTTTTGAGTTTTGATCAAGTTCGGGTTCAATTTTGGTTAATTGTGTATAAATCAAATTTAGAGTTTTAGTACGCGATTTAGGGTTTTGATCAATTTCTAGAGTTTTTATTATCGGTGTTATATTCGATTTATTAAATTTCATAATTTTTTATTGTTACTAGCCTTATCGACTCATTATACAGTTTAGGATACTCGAACTTAAATTAAGGTTCAGACTATTGATTTTTTAAGGTTTACAATAAGTTTCAACTTCGTTTTTGAGAGGAAATTTTGGAACTCATGTAGACCACCCTACTTGACTTTCTTATTCACATAAGTTAGGCTTATCATATCTTGAGAGTTTAGGATTAGAAATACTAAATAAACATCTTATAATCTTGTATGTGTTATTTTAAAGTCATATAATCACACCTTTATTCATGTACTTAGCTAGTTTGTTACTTACATTCTAGAAGTATAGGAGATAGTTTTATGTAAATAACTTGAAAAGATATTGATAAAACTCCATGAAGCCCTAAGTGCCATCAATGCCAGCCCATATTAGGTGATATTATTTGCTTAAAACATGTAGAAATGTGATCAACAACAAGGAAAGTACATTAAGAAAAGTGTTAGATGGATGGAGTTGAAGAAACCTTAGGAAACCCTAACTTGGCCGCCACTATTAATGGGCTTAATGAGTTGTAAATTTTGATTAATTAGTGTAACGACATGGTTATTTAGTGTTAAATATGATTTTGGGATGTAATTAACTAAGTTTAGTAGGGTAATGACAAGTTAATGGCCTAAACTAGTTAAGTTGGGGATTAAGGCCTTAAAAATAGTATTAGAAACCCCATTAATGAATTTACCTAGATTTGGAACAGTTAGTAAAATAGGTTCTTTAGTGGACTCATTAAGACATTTAGCCCATTGGAATAAGTTAGAATCAAGTTTAGGGTCTTAGAATGCAAATTAGGCATGAACTAGCTTAGTTAGTGATTAGGGCCTTAGAAATATGATTAAGAGCCCAATAAATGAAAAGAACTAGATCTGAATCCTAATAGAAAATGGACTTATCTTAAGGCTTTTAATGGGCTTAAGCCTAAAATAATAAGTAGAGTTAAGCTTAAAGCCCTAAAATATAAGATAATCGCAAAAGCTCATAAAAGAACCAAGAATAGAGCTCAATTACTTAGTGACCAAATTTGAACCCTAAATTAAAAGCCTCATAAAATATTATATAAAAGGTTTATTAAGTCTAAAAGCCTATAAGACTAGTAAAAATGGCCTATTTAGGCCATCCCCTATAGACTACTTAGTAGGCAAGGGCCTTAAACTAGTAAAAATGGCCTATTTAGGCCCATAAGAGTAACATTAAGGCCCAAGGTGAAAATTTAAAGTGTTTAGTAGAAAAAGTTCACTTAAAATACTTAAAAGGAAGCCCACAATATTAAGTGCAAGGTCTAAGAATAAAAGCTAAGCTTAAAGCTTAAGTGACCAAACTCACCCTTTGGGCTCAAAAACTTGTAAGTCCCAAACTGAAATCTTACTGACCTAAAAGCCAAAAAATAACCTAAAAAAATGAATGAACACTTGAAAACAATGAAAAACAACTATAAGAACGTGAAATTCTAACTTAAAACAAGAAAGTTATGAACAAAATATAAAATAGGTGAAAGTAAGGAAATTATAACGAGGCTAAGGAATATATTAAGTTTATGATGAGTCTTATTTGCTTTAATTACCTTACTCAGGTGATTCAGGACACCAAGTTTGAGACTACCGAGGACTATTGGGAATACTAAACTTCAAGCTGAGTGAGTATACCACCTCTTATTTTACTTTGTTTTGTGCTAGTAGTTAGTGCACTATTTAATTATACATGATAATTGAACTTAATGCATGTTAGGGTATATGGGAACTTGTGTATGTGCTTGTTTTGGTTGACCTATGCTTGTAAAACATCTTAAGATATTTCAAACACCCTTATTTGCTGCATTAGAACATAGGGCATTGGAATGTTTGGAATATACTTGCTTAACTACCTTATGAATCCATAATTAATAAATATTTGGCCTCTAATTAAATTAGACATGCATTACATCTTATGGCATGAGTTAAAGGGAGTCAACACCACACAGTAAAGCGGGAGATCATGCTTAGATGGATCCATATTGATATTATGTATTGTGATTGTTTATCGTATGACATATTTCATGTGATATGTTCTTGCCTCAACCTTTGGAAACTATTCAGCTTCGAGAAGTGCTGCCTTCTACTTGAGGCTAAGCTACGTTTACTACTGAGCGAGGTTATATTGTTAAGAGATTTCGTATTAGACGTAGGCACCTGGGTTCTAATGTACCTAAATACTTCCCAAGTCGAGCAATCATTGGCATTAAAACCGTATTGTATACAGTTACCGACTGACTATATATATTGTTTGCATTGCATATGCTTGTACATGCATTCATATGTTTGATAAATAATTTACTTGTTATTGTTTGATGGTAAGGTAAGAAGGTTACTCACTAAGCTGGATGTAGCTTACCCTCCTAATAGTTTCTTTTGCAAGTCTTACAAAGCTGGGGCTGGGCTAGGATTTAAGTGCAGAGTGCTCTATTGAGCTAAGAAAGTAGAATGATAAGTTTAGAAAAGCAAATAGGATAGTTGAATTAAACTTTTAAAAGTATCCAGCGGATTCATGATTGTTGGAATTTATACCTATACTTAAGGATGTACATATGCAAGTACTTGAATATAAAGAAATAGAGTTATTCATGTCATGAAATATATATGCATGATATTTCTATTACAAGAGGCTAAATTACATATAATTCTTAACATACATACTATACTTAAATACATATGAACCTAAGGGGGAAAATATATAACTTAAATTTCAAAAGATAATTAAAATACATAAAGAAAACCTTTATTTATTTTTTCCTTGAAGCTCTTAAGGATGTTGTCTCCTAATTCCCTTTGAGTTTGATAAAATTCTAGCGTTGAAATTAAAGTGTAGGTGAGGATTCTCCTTGAATGGTAGTTGAAGATGAAAATAAGAAAAACAAGGGGAGAAGAAGAGGAATGTTATGACCCGAGGAGGCCAGTTATGGCAGTCGCCGTATATCGTACAAAGGACTATAAATTGAATTCCCTTACAATCGACAACCCTTTATAGATACATAAGGCTATAGCTGCAAACCCTAGAAAATCGATAATCTGAAGCCTAATTTAAATCCAAGTGTCCTAAACTATGTAATGAGTCAATAAGGCTAGTAACAATAAAACATTATGAAACTTAATAAATTGAATATAACACTGATAATAAAAACCTTAGAAATCGATCGAAATCCTAAATCGCGTACTAAAACCCTAAATTTGATTTATGCACCATTAACCAAAATTGAACCTGAATTTGATCAAAACCCTAAAACTTTAACTTTAAGCCTATAAAATAGTTAAATATCAATCAATAGTAATATAATTATAGTCTATTGCAATTATCGACTAAATTGCGTAAAATTTTTAATGAAATCGTTACAATAACTTGTAAAAATTATAATTGTAACGGGTACCAATTAAATTGAGAAATTTTCACAAAATTTCAAAATTAATTTATGATGATTATTTTTATGATTTTTAGGTTTAGAAAAATTACATATATTTATTTTTAATTTCTATTTTCTTCCTTTTTCTTTCTTTCTTTTTCTCTTTTCTTTCTTCTCCTAATTCTCTACTGCTGCCACGTTCTGGAAAAAAAAAAATGAAGCAAAAAAGTATCAAAAGATAGCAGCCCACGTAGTGAATTAACCAAGAAGAAAAGATAAGAAAATTGGATTACTTTATCCCATCATAATTAATGGATCCCTTATATTAGCAATTGATATTTATTTATCTTAATTTGTTTTTTTTTTTTACTCCACTTAAATTTATGTCTGGAAGAGAGGAGAATAAAATAGAGAAAAAAAAAAGGAAAAACTAAAAACTAACTAAAGCTAACACACAAAGAAACCGAAGCAAAGGAAAACAAAAAGAAGAAGAAGAAGAAAATTTAATATAATTAGGTAAGTATAATTATTTTAGTAGTATATATGTATATTACATGGTATGTACATGTATATACTAAGTATTTGTGTTGTATTTTATTAAATATTTCATTACATATACATGTATGTGTGCACAAGTAGATAACTTAAGATATATATATATATATATATATACTATTAGGTAAAATATACAGTATATGAGTATACATATATATATAAACAAGAATATATGAATATATGTATGTGTACATAAAGATACATCAAGTATTTACTATTTTTACAAAATAAATATAGATATATGCTATGACCCTAAAGGGAGCCTAGTAGGATTACCTAAAATTTCCATAACATGTGTGCACCCATGATATAAAAATCGCCTTATAAGTCAGAGATTGCAAGACTCTAAATGATTAATTACTAAGGTTACTAATTTTTAAGTAAATAATTTACTGTAAAATACAAATATAAATAACTATGGGTGTCCGATATCCTACAGTTCCTCAGAACCACAGAAAATCGGTATCCCCTACCAAATAATAAGATAGGATATATCAATATTATAAAAGAAATACAAGAAAAATTAAATTATCAACAAAGGTTGCTTATGTATCATCTAAAGAGTACTCAGCTATTCCTATTACTAAGATGCATATCTTCATCTCACACTCGACACTCGAGACTTATCCTAATCCCAATGTAATTAAACTTACAAAAGAAACTATGAGGGAGTGAGCATATAACAGCTTAGTGAGTTCGTTCCTCACCACCACTATTCAAGTAAGTTATCACACATTATTATCACACATGCTAGTAAGTTATCTACATACAAAATGAATGTAAGCGCAATGAATGCAAGCAACACATCTATAGGAGTCCGGAACTATGGAAGGTGTAGAATTACGTCGTCTACACTTCGATTATCCCCTATACTTACCCGCACAAGGCACCTCAGCTTACACGCATGAGGTTACCTAGGGGCCTCACCCCCTAGGCTGCACTCGACTATTATCCTAGTCGAGAAAGAAAATTTCAATTCACATAGGGGGATTCCATTTTAGGACTATCCACCCTCCAAGGCCCCTCGGGCACAACTTGCGAGTCCATCTCGTAAGCCAAAATTAACCAACGCCTTACTAGCACAATAAAGCAAGTTCTCTTGCTATCAAGTGGAGAACCCATGCTAGCTTTGCCTTAACGATAAAATACCATTTTTGGTATTACGGCCCTTATTAAATTCGTATAAAATACGTTTAAGATTAAGAAAACCTTTTTTCCAAAAATACCTTTTTCAATACATTTACTAGGTCATAGACATGCGGCGAATAGAGCTGGTTATTTGGGTCAGATATTTATATTCATCAATTTAAAAGAAAAATGATCACACAGATGATGGTATATGAGCAGAACAGTCATTCAAACATACAAGTAACAGTAAGCAGCAAAACATCATACAAGTAATACGTATAAGCAAGTAGCAAGTCATTAGAACTCCCTCACCTGGATTATTGCTCATTCTCCAAACCTTTGGGGTTTCTAAAACTCGATATTGAACACCTAAAATATAATAATACTTATAAGTATTCTGTAAAGTCAGACTTGTCGCGACCCAAAGGGGCTAGTCGTGGCAGTCGCTGTATACTGTACAAAGGATTCTAGATTAAGTTCCCTTACAATCGATGACTCTTTTATACGATATACAAGGCTACAACTACTACTAACTACCAAGAGTGCGCAAGCTTAAGCAATATCATTTCATGACAAATAATAATATTGTAAAACATAACACATAATTTATGTGTATAAAAGTTTACAGATATAGAGTTTGAAATGTGTCTAAAGTCAAACTAATATAAAAATTACATATTCAAATCTACATTTAATCAAAAGTACTCACTGTCCTCAACCAGCTCCCACATTGACCTCGTAGAGAAAGCTAACCTCGAGCATACAACGGCCTAACACCACAAATAAGTCGGCTTGCAAGAGAAGTCTACAAAGGTATAAGCTTACTAGCTTAGTGAGATATTTTCCCTCAACCATACAGCAATCAAGTTATACCACAGTTAAGTTTAACTAAATGAATGCATGAACAAGCAGTATGCTAAACAAATACATGCAGGTGACCAGGTACTGCATGCAACTCAGATTTAACACCCTTTGAAGTTAGGGTTAGAGATTCTTCGGTACAGTCAGATCCAGGTATCATATTAGAACTTATTTCATAACGAAACTTCACGTTTCGTATTTAAAATGTAATGGTACATCCATTACCAACTTTATTAAAACGAGTTCTACATATGATTGTGAGTAGGTTTACGTAACCCTCACTCACCCCTAAACGAAGGCCTCTAGACTCAACCCATAGCCAGACGGTTGGCACCTCCAATGCCTAGTCATCCGGTAGGCCAGGGTAAGGTCATATCATACGTGTGTACCGTACGAAATCAATAACAATTAATAATCAACCCATGTATGGCCTCTTGCTGCCTCCGTATAATGTGACTGCCCGAAATTAATTATGCAGTGTGTCACGAACTAAGGACGGCCTAGTCGTGGCAGATGCCGTATACTGTACAAAGAACCCCTGATTGGTTACCCTTCCAATCAAGAACTCTTTACACAATATACAAGGCTCTACAACCACTAGTTTCCAAAGAACATCCAGACTCACATGATATCATTACACAAACATATTTATATAAAATTTAAGTTATAAAGCTTACAATACACAGCGTTTAAGTATGTCTAGGTCTATAATAATAAGATAAACAAAAGTACATGAGTAGAAGTCTACATAAACTGTTCTCTCAGTACACATAACAGCTCGCTCTTGCCCAAGTCCCCAAGCTAACCTGCGGCATCCCCCGTCCTGCCTCTACGAACAAGCTATCCTGCAATAAAAGTCTAAAGGGGTGTAAGCCTAAGCTTAGTGAGCAAAACCCTTAGCCACACTATAAGCAAGTTATAAGTACATTGTATTCAAGCATATGAATGAATGATCAACCAGAATGCTAAACAATACGTATAATTAACTAGTTCATATACGTAACTCAGATTTAACACCCTCCGAAGTCAGGGTTGGAGTATATACGGCACCAATCAGATCCAGGTATTATACTAGAACTTACTTTACTACGGAACTCCACAGTCCGTACTTATATCAATAATTCTTTTATTTTTAGAAAACCCAAGTTCTAGTATAATCGTGAGTGGGCCCCTGCAGTCCACACTCACCCCTAAACGGAGGCCTCTAGACTAGACCCTTAGCCAGGCGGTTGGCGCCTCCAACGCTTAGTGTTCCCGTGGGCCAGGGTAAGGTCATTTTGTACGAGTGCACCGTACAGAACCAAATAAATAAATAATATCAACCCCCGAATGGCCTCTCTTTACCTCCGTATGATGTGACGGCCGGAATAGTATCCATGCTATGCATGTTAATGCATGTCCCAATTTCTTTTTATAGGCCGAGTATAATTAGGTTCAAATTATGCTATGACCATCTAATTGTGCATACAATCATTTTCTATACTACCATGCAACAAACAAGACATTTTCTGTACTTAAAGTAAATTCACAATAATACACACGATTAAATACACAAGCATTTTCCCAGACCCTACACAGCAGTCAATTAACAACAATATTTAAGTCCATTATCTACAATCACAAAACAAGCATGGAGTCATTGAGTAAATACTCACTCGGCCATGGTGATTCGTCCTAATCGTAGTAGTCAATCGGGAGGTCCTCACGCTCCTTAGGGTCACCTGATCATTATGATTTGATAAGGCTAGTAAGTACTTAAATTAACTAATAATTCTAAACATTTAATTACCTAATTCTATTAGAATACTATCAACTTTTACCCGGTTAGACTTTATTATTAATCGTATATAACTTTTTCGTTTTATTTCTGATATTTATGAAGTTATAGTCGTTTTTCATCGTTTTCGGATGTATATTCATACGGTAATGTCTGTTTTGGATGTTAAGACCCCTATTTTACATTATGAACTAAATTTATAGAAATTTTCAACTATAACACTTAAGTATTGCTATTACTTATATTTATAGTCTTTATTCCTTAAATTCTTATAATTAAGGGATTTACTTTGTTATTACTAATTCATGTACTGAATTAGGTATAATCTAATTTACAAGGTATACTAGGATTTACTGATTTTTGTACCTTATTACCTACATTTTTCTTATTTTTCTCATTTTCTAAACCTATGCTTATGTCATCACTTACATCATCTTTTCTTTATGTCATTGCTTATGTCATCACTTGCTTATGTCATGGCTTATGTCATCATCCACCTCATCATTTGATTACATAAGCATTACCTCATGCTTATGTTATATGTACATGTCTTATGTACATTTGTTCCTTACTTTATACTTATGTACATATACCTTATACATACATATACTTATACATCTACATATATTTATACCGTATTTATATATGTATTCCTACTCATATACCTATACGGTTGGATACGTATTTTTATACTAAAAATTCGTATGCCAAATTTTTCCTTAAGAAAATCCTCTCAATTTCATCCTTTTGTATTTCTATGTATGTATTTAGTATAGTATACACATATATAGTTAGATATGGTCTTAAGTTAGGTTATTTACATGATAATTACTTATGTATAAAGGTTCACATACTTGTATTCCTTTGGTATTTCTTTATGTACACATACCTAAGAGTACATACACATGTATTCCTTCTATTTACTTCATGATTCTTCATTTTCTACACTTAAAGATGGAAACTTTGTTTCCTCTTCTTCAAGACATCACTAAACACCTAACTACTTATCTAATCTACCTAATTAACTAACTAATGAATAACATAAAGTAACATAAAACAACTTAAAGACATACCTTTAATTGTGTTGAAGTTTATGGAGACAAAAGCAAAAGAATGAAAGTGAAAGAGGGGAGGGAAGTTCATGGCATGAAAGGGTAGTTTTTGCTTTGTTTCTTTTTGTTTGATTCTAATTATGGAAGACAACAAATGGTGGGGCCTAAAAGAGATAATTGTGGACGGCAACAATTAAGAGGAAGGGAAAAAGAAAAATCAAAAGAAAAGAAAAGAAAACCATTATTAAGAAGCTAAGATATTTTCCTTATCTCTTAAGACCTTTGACTTTTCAAAATGTTGACTTGGTCAACCTTTTGACTTTGGTCAACATGCATTACCTTAGTCAACATTCCTTAAGTATGTGTAATTTTGTGCACATAATGTAGTAATTAAGGGAAATTAGGAAAAAAATGAAGGAAATGAGGGGAAATGAGATATTTGATGAATTGATTAGTAAACATAGTTGATGAGATCTTACTTTAGGTCTTTATAACTTATATATCTCATTTGATAAACTACTTTGAATAACAAATGCAAAAAGTACTAATTTGAGTATTAAAGTTCACTACATAAAACCTAATCTTCAACTATTACCCTAACTCTAAATGAAACTATCTTAATCACTTACTTAAAAAGTGAATATAATCTATGACTCATTATCTTAATTTCTAATAGATTACCTAAGAATTCAAATCATATAAGCATGAATGAGGGTCATCTCTAACCCTTTACTAATGAATTGGACAAAAGATGAGCATTATATTATCAATTAGGGTTTTAGGGTATATCATGTTGGATTAGTGCTCATATGTCTTTAAGATAATCATTTTTAGGGTTTCTATCACTTTTGAATAAAATCTTTAGCATTTAGAGACATTTAGGATAGAAAAATTTCTTACGCGATTGAGTAATTTTTCTAGGGTTTTCACTTTCATTAGCCTTGTTGACTCCTAAATTGTCTAACATGGTTGAGTCTATTACAAAAGCTAGGTTGATAATTTTAGGGGTTTACACAGTGTATGATTTATGCATGATCCAAGTTAACTTTTTCTAGTCGAATAAAATGTTAAGTCATATTTAATCTGTAAACCCTACTTTTAGTGGGCCTAGGATTTGAATTAAGAGTACTTTCCGAACGTTCCCAAAGATCAACTAAACCAAAAACTTAAGTTTATATTTAGAGACGAATTAAATGTTTACAATTCAAAAGCCAATTGTCGATAAAACCTGAGCTTGAAGAATTGCGAGCTCTAAAGCTACTTAAAACCTTAAACCTTAAAACCATTAAAGAATTTTAACCCTAAATAATTAATCGATAATTTAATTTGAATAATTTCATTCAACTTTATAAAATTTCACAATTATACAAAAATCAAATCATAAATTACAAAACAATGTAAGATAAAAATCCTAAAACAATTTTCTATAAGGCTATGCCCTTATCTTCATGTATAAGCCTTACACATAAATAAGTAGACTAACCAATCACCTTAGATAACTTATCAATTGAGAGTTGGAATCATTTA
>JAMXBB010000405.1:0-11211 GCA_024138015.1 Lumnitzera littorea | reverse complement strand
ATTAATATTATTTTTAGTATTAAAAAAATTCAAAAATTCATTTAATTTAATTGTTTCCTTATTTTACATTACTTCCTTAATTTTCCCTTTTCATGCATTTAATACATTTTTCTTTTCCTTTTCTTTTCTTTTTCCCTTCCCATTAGACAAGTGTGGGCTTTAGACCCACTTCTAAATTTCTTGAAATTTCCTAATTAATACATGAGAATGACACATGCTTCTCTCCTTCTTGAACTGAAAAAATTGCTCTTCCATTTTTCATCTCTTTCTCTTGTTTTTCTCTCACTTCTCTCCACTTTCTTCTACCCAAATTTTCACACACAACTCTACCTACCATTCCATGATATTACAACACCTAAAGGAGGAGAAAAAGGAGAATTATTCATCAAGAACACATCAAGACAAGTAAATATATATTCTTTATTTATTATTAGTATTGAAACTTCTATGTAAATTATGTTACATTTATTTCTTTTGTTCAGTTTTGTGTATATTATACTTGATGTATTAGTATTTATAGATGTGAATTAAGTATGTATTTTAGTGTAACATGTATTAGGAGTTCCATGTACTTGGGTCCTTTGTAATAAAGTATTATGAATATGTATATTATATAATATAAACAAGTTTTTCCTTTTATATTCATGTATATACATAATTATATCTTAAAATATATATAAGTACATATACATATTTAATTACCTAAACACATATATACACATATAATAAATAGAAAATTAAGCTTAAGATAGAGAAATAATGAAAACTACATAAGTTAGACTTAAAAATAAGGAATTACAAAAAAATATGAAATTTAGAAATTAATTAAAACATAAAATAATAAGGAAAAGCTCAGAATTGACAAATAACAATATTAGGGTCAAAATAATCAAATTTGTAACAATGTAAGCCTGTATTGAAAAATTTAGGTTTTAACATCTAAAACGAACCTTGCCACATAAACGTATGTTTGAAAACTACAGAAATTGATTATAAGTTCGTAAATATCAAAATTAGAACGAAAAAGTTTTACGCGATTAACAAAAGGGCTCAAACCGAGAAAATTTGTAAAAAACTTAAGTAGATTTAGATAGATAATTACATAGATTAGTTAGTTTACTTACTTACTTATTATCTTCTTTATTCCATGATAATTAGGTGATTTTGACGAGGTTTCAGATCTTCTTATGGATTATTATGACCCTTAAGTTACGTCATGGCAAAATGAGTACTCTCGATAACTCTATACTTATTTTGTAGTCATAGTCAGTATACCTAAATCTTATATAATAATTAATTGATGCATGGGGTTCAAGATATGCATGTAGTTGAATATTGCTTGTTTGTTGTGCAAAATATGGTTAAATGTAATAACAAAAGAATAAATTTTATGATGAACTGTTGCATGATTTGGATGGTTTGTTGATATTGGTTGATCACTTAATAAATTGACTTAATTATATTCAACCTAACTTAAATTAAATGGATTATATGTAAACCCCACGAATTTAGCTGTCTAAGTATAGAATCAAATGCCCAAACTATAAATGATCTTCTGAAGTTAATAGAGCTAGTGAGATTTAAAACCGATTAAAGTCTCAATTCAAAACCTAAAGTGAATATGAAAAACCTTAAATTATCCTCTAATCGTATACGAAGATCCTAAAACCTCAAGTATATGTAACTACAAAAGTTAACCTCGAATCTCATCAAAACCCTAAGATAACAATCGAAGACTTAATCGCGTATGAATATATTAAACCCTAAATATGTAAAAACACCAGAGATTGTACTTGGAAGTAATAAAAACTCTAAAACTATAACTTTAAGGATATAAAAGCACTAATCCACCATAATTTACCCTGAAACCCTAAGTAATAATATATTTTCCATATTTTGCCATTTCATTAGTAAATGACTAAAGATAACTTTTAATCATGCATAAATATTTAGAATACTTAAGTGATCCCTTAGAAACTAAGATATTGCATTCTAGATTACATTCATCTTCTAAGTATATAACTAGGATAGTATTACATAGAGTTAGGGATATAGTTGATGCTTAGGTTATATGTAGTAAACCTTAATACCTTAAATGATACTTTTCATGACAATTGCTTAAAGTGGCATATCAAATGATGTTTCTAGGATATAAATACTTAGAGAAAGATCTCATTACCTATTTTTACTAATTATATCAACAAACCCCACATTTCCTTTCATTTCCTTAATTTTCTTCTTAGATTTTCTTAATTACTTCATTATGAGCATTCAAATTACATTCAACTCCAAGAGAGTTGACTAAGTCAACATTTGACCAAGTCAAAGGTTAACTAAGTCAATAAAAATGTCCTTTTCATTTTAAAAAAATATCTTCCTTCTCATGATTTATTTTATTTTCTTTTCTTTTAGCTTTTCCTTCTTCTTTTTTTTTTTCCCCTTAATTGTTGTCCATTACTTCCTCCTTCTAGACCTCACTTTTCTTTACTTTTTTAAACACAAACAAAAACAAAGCAAAGTCCTTTTCTTCTTCCCCTTTCCAACCATATCTTCCCTTTCCATTTCACTCTTCTTTCCTTTTCAACTTTTCAACCATTTCATCTATAGTCAAGGGCAACTTAAGGTATGTTATTATGTTCTTACGTCTTACTTCGTCCTCTTTACTAGTTAGAAGGAGAGAAAGTTAGGTTGTGTGTTGTGTACATATATATATATCTTGTTCTAGGCTTAAAGTTGCAATCTTTACATGTGGAAGTATAGAAATCATGGTGAAGAAGAAGGATATACATGTATATATGTCCTTAAGTATATGTAGATAAGGATATAATAGAAGAATACAAGTATGAAGATCATTGTACATAAGTATTTACTATGTACATAACCTAAACTAGGACAAATACTAACAATACATACCTATACCATGCTAAATACACTCTTAACACAAAAAGAATGAAATTAGGAAGGTTTTCTTAAGAGGAAAATTAGGCATACGAAATTTGTACAAAAATACTTATATGACCGTATAGGTATATGGGTATATGTACAAGTATAAATACGGTATAAGTATAAGTATATGTATAAGTATGCTAGTATACATATAAATAGAGGAAAGGTATAAGTATATGTACATTATGTATAAGTGTACATAAAACACATAATCGTGAGATAAGACTTAGGTAAGCAAAGGATGATGTAAGTAATGATGTAATCATATGATGACATAAGTCATGACATAAGCAAATGATGACCTAAGCGATGACACAAGCGATTGATGATGTAAACAATGACATAAGCATAGGTTTATACAATAAGAAATAAGAAGAGTGCATAATAATTAGGTACATAAATTAGTAAACCTTAATACACTTCCTAAATTGAGTGAAACTTCATTAAGTACGTAAATTAGTAATACTAATTTAAAATTTCCTAAGTGTAAGAATCTAATAGCTAATTCAATCATTAAGTCCTAAACTAGGATATAAACATAAGCAATAAGAATAATTAAACTTCAAAAAGATAAAATTTCAATAAATTTAACCTATATCGTAAAACAAAGGTCTTATCGTCCAAAACGGACATCACTGTATGAACGTACATCCGAAAACGATGGAAAACGCTACAAGTTCGCAAATATCAGAATTAGAACGAAAAAGTTACAAAATATATAAAGGAAATCTCATAACTTACAAATATAAGAAAAACAGTTACTATTAACCCCATTGAGTATGATAAATTCTATACACATTATACTTGAGTTATATTAAGGGAAATTAGATATGCTACAATAGACTTTTAGTTAACTAAGAAGTCTGACTTCTTAGTATACTTATAAGTTTCACTATATTGATTTAAGTGTTCAATATTGAGTTCTGGAAACCCTAAAGCTTGAAGAACGAGTAATAATCTAGGTAAGGGAGTTCTAATGACCTGCTACTTGCTTGTGCGTGTTACTTGTATGATGTTTTGCTGCTTACTGTTGCTTGTATGTTTGAATGACTGTTCTGCTTGTATGTCATCATCTGTGTGTTCACCTTTTTTTTTTTAAATTGATAAATATACATATCTAACCCAAATAACCGGTTTTATTCGTTGCATGTCTATGACCTAGTAAATGTATGGATAGAGAGTACTAGCTTTGCAAAATGTTGAAAAGGGTATTTTTGGAAAAAGGTTTTTCCTAATCTTAAATGTATTTTGTACGATTTTGATAAGAGTCATAGTGCCAGAAATGATATTTTATCGTTAAGGCAAAGCTAGCATGGGTTCTCCACTTGATAGCGAAAGAACTCATTTTATTGTGCTTATAAGTCCTTAGTTAATTTTGGTTGCGAGAGGACTCGTAAGTTTGTGCCCGAGGTGCCTTGGAGGGTTGATAGTCCTAGTTTGGAATCCCCTTATTTGGATTGAAACTCTTTTCTCGACTAGGGTAATAGTCGAGTGTTGCCTAAAGAGGTAGTGCCCCTAGGTAGCATCATGCGAGTAAGCTGAGGTGCCCTTTGTGGGTAAGTACAGGGGATAATCGAAGTATAGATGACGTAATTCTACACCTTCCATAGTTTCGGTCTCCTATGGATGTGTTGCTTGCATTCATCGCGCATGCATTCATGTTGTATGTAGATAACTAACTTGCATATGTGATAATAATATGTGAAAACTTGCTTGACTAGTAGTGTTGAGGAACGAACTCACTGAGCTGTTTTATGCTCATTCCTCCTTAGTTTCCTTTGTAGGTTTACTTACGATGGGATTGGGATAAGTCTCGAGTATTGAGTGCGAGATGAAGATATGTATATTAGTATTAGAAGTAGCAGCTGAGTAGTCTTTAGATGATATATAAAAATCTTATGTAGAAAATATTTATATGTTAGAACTTACTATAATTTAGTTTTTCTTACATATATAAATATATATTTTATGCTAGTATATCCTGTCTTATTATTTGGTAGAGGATACCAATTTTCTATGGTTTTAAGGAATTGTAGGATATCAGATACCCATAGTTATTTATATTTGTATTTTACAATAAATTATTTACTTATAAATCAGTAACCTTAGTGATTAATCATTTAGAGTCTTGCAATCTCTAACTTGCAAAAGCGATTTTCATATTATGGGTGCACACATGTTATGGAAATTTTAGATTATCCTACTAAGCCCCCTTTAAGGTCCTGACATTATACATAAGCATGAACATTGCATATAATGTTTTAGCTCTCACCTCATACAGATAGTAATGAAGGCCCTTGTAGGGATGGGATTCTCATATGATTTGATTAGTATAGTATAGGAGCACTAGTACCACAAGACTCTACCCTTGGCTCTCGGGTTTACCTAGCATCAGAGATGCTAGCCATAGGTAGCTAAGGGTTGAGTCTAGAAACCATTATTATAGGGCGTAAGCATGGACTGTAAGGGCCACCTCAACGCTAGACTTGAGAATTTGTATACTATTAGATTTTGGAAAAGGAAAATATATTTTATGAAATATGGAATTTCAATATATGGTTAAAAACCCAGGTACTAGAACCCAATTGTGATTGGTGTCAATGTATCTCTAACCCTTACTTTAGAAGGCATTAAATTTGATGTTGTATGCAGTACTAGTCAACTGTACATATTGTTTAGCATACTACTTGTTCATGTACTCATATGTCTGTTAATAAATTGCTTGATAACCTGCTTACCGGTATAATATGAGAGATACCTCACTAATTTCATATAGCTTACTCTCTAACAGTTTTCTTTTGCAGGTTGATAGATAATTGAGCATAGGTTAAGAGCCAAGCCTTAAGTGTAAGTATTAAGATGTTTTAGAGGTTAGAGCTAGAGATAGATTGTATAGCTCGTTTGAAACATTAAATGTAAATCCTACCCTTATATTTAAATTTTGTAACTTTGGCAAGTATAAGTTTTAGGTCTTTACTACATGATCTTATCATTTGGTAAGGGATACCGTTTCTCTACAGTATTGAGCAACTGTAACATATTGGATATCCATAGTTATTTATATTTTACAATGAGTTAGTAAATTTAAAATAAAAAACCCTAGTGATTGATTATTTAGAGTCTTGCAATCTTTGACTTACAAAGCAGTTTTTGTATCATGAGTATATATATGATATGAAAATTTTAGGCAATCCTACTAAACCCCTTATAAGGTCTTAACAATAGCACTGCACATTAAACAAAGGCTCTTACTTGCTAGCAACAATAAGTTGAGCACATAAGATAAAATAGTCGATTATGCTTAGGTAGCAATAGTAACATGTGCTAAGCATATTAGCATTAGTGGTCAAGAGGGTATTTCCCAATACTTAACCTTGTTCTCTTTACTTATTTATGTATTAGCTTTATGTGCTAAGGAGATGTATCTCTAACTTTGCAGCAATAAGGAGAGAAGAATAGTATACATAATTAAAATTTTATGATAAGGGGACAAATCTCTAACTTTGCAACAATGACAAGGCAAAAGAAAGGAAAGGAACACAAAGAAATAGAGTAATGCAAGTTGAATGTTTCATTCATGTGAATTGCAAATACATTGTTGAATTTATAAATATAACTTCTTAACATATTGAAAGTTAACAAGAGGGGTTATGTTTTCAGATTAAGGAGCTTGCAATAGCCATTATCATCGACCTCATGAATTATTAAAGAGTTCAATGTAAACTTTAGCGTCGGAATACCTCACTTGACATGCTCAACTGCTCAAAGTAAAACATCGCTTGGCTAAAAAGATCTTTTCTTAACTAGGTGATCATAAGCAACACTAAGTCATCTCTGGTAATTAGCAAGGTTATGCTTGGCAATGTCTCACCTTCTTTTATGGCTTCAAGTTCCAACATACATAGGCTATTTGATTATAATTCAACATTAAGGGCTAAGCGTGCAAAAGGAACCAAGATTTCAATAGGCATCACTGCCTCAGACCCATATACTAAAGAGAAAGGTATCGCCTGAGTAGGACCTCGCTTGGAGGTTCTGTAAGCCCATAGTGTCAATAGTAGTTTTTCAATCTACACTTTGTGATTTTCATAAACCATCCAACTAAGGACCTTTAGGAGAGTCTTGTTTGTTGCCTCTACTTAGTTGTTTCCCTTCAAATAGTATGATATGGATTTCACATGATTGATATTTTAAGAAGCAAGTAGCTATTGTACATGTGAGTTGATGAAAGGGGTGCCATTATTTGAAAGGACATGCTTTAAGATTCCAAAACAACAAATAATATGTTCCTTCATGAAATTTGCTACGCTAGGTCATGTTACATTCTTGAGGGAGATCGCATTAACCTATTTGGTGAGACATTCAATCTCAATGAAGATTCATTTGTACCCTTTGGATGGTAGGTATATTAAACTAATTAAGTCAAATGCCTAAGCATGGAAGAGTCAGGATATGTAATGTAATCATGGGAGCATAGATTGCATCACCATGTTGTTGGCATGCAATACACTTCCAAGCAAAATTGAATGCGTCATTTTCTATAGTAAGCCAATAGTACCCCATACCAAGCAAGTGCTGGTACAACTTCTTTCTCCCTTAATGTTCCCTACCATCTCGGGAGTGTGCTTTAGACAATATAGTTTCTGTTTTAAGAGTTACTATGTTATTTGTAGGTAGAACATTATTTTTTAAGTAATCAATGTAAGGGCATCTCTAATTGCCTACACTTGCTACAACGTTGCATTCTCCTTAGTTAAGGAGTTTAACACACTTTAGGCAACTCATTTGTAGTTGGATGCATCATTAGATATTGTTGGCCAATAATATCCTACGTGTTGAATGTAGCGATACAAAGGTAGCCCTTCTACTTTGCACCAAATCTTATGGCATTTATCTAACTTCAAATAAGCTTGGTTTGTGCAAATACATTGAGACAAGATGCCTTCTAGTCCCTTAAAATACAAGATGCCATTAATACAAATGAAGTTTTTCAATGTTGTCACAAAAGTTGCATCTGGATGCATTAATTGCTCCTTGATGGGAGTGCACCAATCATCTTGCACTTCTTTATCTTCATCCACTAATTGTAGAGCTGTGCATGGGATGGATTTCTCAATAACTTGGATGTTTAGATGATTTTGTGTAGTTTGAATGGGAACTTTGGATGCCAATGTTGCCAGGGCATTTGCATAGCAGTTGATTGATCGTTTGGCATGCTTGTACCTTACTGATTTGAACTTACTAACTGCACTATTCTTTGAGAGAAAATTCACCCTTTGTCTACTTGATGATCGAGTTTGAGTCACTACAAATGCATAAGTTAGATGCTCCAACGTTTTCAGTAGAAATGAGACCAAGTGGGAGAGCTTTATACTCAGCCTCATTATTAGTACATGAGAAGTCTAACTTGAAAGCAAGGTATCTCTTGGCCTTCTAGAGATTTTAAGATCACTTTAGCTCCTTATCTAATGTTACTAGAGGAGCAATCAAATTGCACTTGCTACTCTCCATTTAGCTATGCTCTAATAGAGTCTTCATGGAACTCTATAGGGATTTTATCTATGATAGGAGCCCTTTTTGTTACAAGAAACTAAGCCAAAAGGTTAGCCAAAGCCTAGGACTTATTAGCCTTAGGTAGCATAACCGTAATGTCAAATTTTGATAGGAGAAACAACCAATTTGCAGCCCTTCTTGAAAGAGCTAGTCGTGATAACAAGTATTTTAATGGATCTAAATGAGTAACAAGATTAACCTTACGAGTTAAAAAATGGTGGCACAACTTTTACATGGTAAATTCCAATGTAAGGCATCGCTTCTCGTAAGCTGAGTATTTCACCTCACTTCCTTGGAGTGACCTGCTTAGGTAGTAGATCAGTCGTTCATCACCATCTAACTCTTGAGCTAGCAAAGCTTCAATAGACTTATAAGTGGCTGTTAAATAAGGGATCATTAGCAACCCTTTAACTAGCATTATCATCGCTGTTGGGGAGGTGAGTATCTCCTTGATCTTTTATATGGCATCCTCAAGAGGTTGCCCTTATTCAAATGGGGTTTCCTTTTTCATGAGTTGTTGTAATGAATGAGAAATTTCTACTAGTGTAGGAATAAATTGCCTAACATAGGAGATTTTCCCCATGAAGGTCTTTAATTCCCTTGGACCAGTAGTTGAGGGCATGGAACATATAGCCTACACCCTTGCTAGATCTACATCAATTCCTTTTCTATGAACAATGAATCCAAGGAATTTACTAGAAGCCACCTTAAAGACACACTTTAAGGGATTCATATGCAATTTATATAGATGACATCATTTAAAGACCTTTCGTAGATGAGTCAAGTGATCAGACACCAATCTTGACTTGACAACTATGTCATCAACATAGTCTTTCATGAAGTTATGTATTATGTCATGAAATATGGTAGTCATCGCCCTCTAATAGATAGCCCCTACATTCTTAAGTCCAAATGGTATGGCTGTGTAGTGGAAGTTTTATCATGACTAGAAGGATGGCCAAGTTGTAACAGGCGTCGTATATCATACAACGAACTGTAGATTGGTTATCCTTCCAATGAACAACCTTTCATGCGACATATAAGGCTATAACTACAACCATTAACCCAAGAGTAATGTAAGAAAAAGTAATATCATTACATAGTTATAATAGCATGACTATTAAACTATAAACATCACATATATGTATGTTACATAATTTAAGTCTGTAACAAACTAAGTAATGAACTAATAGTACATTATATCACATCATAGGTTTGAATATCTAAATATAATAGTAGAAATACTCTCTCCTTTTTGTTCTCACTCTCATATCAACTAGTAGATATTTCACTAACCTTGGGCATCCTACAGCCTTGATCCACAAATTAGTCTCCATGCACAAGTAAGCTATAGGGTTGTAACATAACTAGCTTAGTGAGATATCCCTTAAGCATACTACAAACAAGTTATTCAACAATTAGATTCAAACATATAAATGCATGCTCATATAGAATGCTAAACAAATACATACAGGTGATCAGGTACTACATGTAACTTAGATTTAACGCTTTATGAAGTCAAGGTTAAAGTATATATGGCACTAATTAGATTTGGGCATTATACATGAACTTACATTCATATGAAACTCCATGTTTCGTATTTAAGTAAATCAATCTTTTTGTTTTGGTAAAAAACAAAGTTCTCGGTATAATTATGAGTAGGCCCTCATAGTCCACACTGACCCCTAAATGAAGGTCTCAACCCTTAGCTAAGTGATTAGTGCCTCCAATGCTTAATAATCTCGCGGGCTAAGGTAAGGTCATATCGTACGTATGCACCATACTGAAACATTATAATCGGAATTTATAATCAACCCTTATATGGCCTCTCTCTATCTCCATGTGATGTAACGACTAGAATTACGTGTGCAATGCATGATTATGCATATCCGATTTAATTAATTCAAGTCTAATATCTTTAAGTTCAATTATTATGTGATCAATCATAATCATAAACAAATCAATTCCTACTAAAGTTTTTATGCAGCAAACAATACGATATCATACTTTATAGTAATTTCACATTCAACACACAATATCACACATATGCATAACCCATCCCCCTATACATCCAATTATTAATAACAATTAACATTCATTAACTACATATAAAAAAAAAAATACGAAATCAATAGGAGTACTTACTCGACCATCGTCGATGTTAGGGATCATGGTTATCGATAGGCAGGTCAGTCTCGAACTCAAGATCACTTGATATTTATGGGATAAGAAAATAATAAGTGTTGGGGTTGAATAACTAAACTATTCATCTATTTGATACTAACTACTTAATTTAGTTATTTATTCTTATGAAATGCTCGACTCGAGCTTTTTCATTAATCACATAAACTTTTTCAATTTAACTTCGATTTTCATGAATTTATACTCTATTTTTATCATTTTCGAATGTACTTTCTCGTAATAAGGTCCGTATTGGATGTTGCGACCTACAGTTTCATTATGATGTAAAAATATTATGAATTTCATTATTTTGACTTAACTACTTATAAAATATTATTTTAAGTTTTTGTTTGTATATTTAGGATTTAACAAATATCTAATTCTTATATTTTACAATTTTCTTATTTTTGAGTCTATTTAATTATAATTTACATATTTTTCTATTTTTTAGGGTTAATATCTATTTAATTAAATTTTTAATATTTTAATAATTTTCCAATTAATTAATTATTTTATTATTATTTTTAATTA
>JAMXBB010000403.1:0-11215 GCA_024138015.1 Lumnitzera littorea | reverse complement strand
GAGCGGATGAAATTTCTCTAACCTCACAGTGGACCGGTTAACACTGTGCGATGTTTTCATTTGAGTGATTGCATTGCATTTCATCATAATTATTAACCTTATTTGTGATTGTATAGTACTCTTCTGACTCCGCCCCACTTACTGAGCTAGTTGTGCTCACACCCCTACAGACTCTTTTGCAGGTACTGAGTGAAGATAAAAGATGTTCCGGTACCACCGTTCTCAGGTTAGTGTGCTGCTGTGTGGGAAAGTGAGGAACGAGGAATTTAACTGAACTTGAGCTTTTGCTTTGTCTTTAAGTTTTGAAGAAAACTAAATGGGAATTCCCTGGGAGCCCACTAGTTTTCTAACTTATTGTATATAAATCGTATAACCTGTGGTTTTTAAAAGACTCTGATTATAATCTTTACCCTTGGACGTGAAATGTTGTATAATTACTGTTGTAGTACTAAACTACAGATTGTATAGAACAAGTATTTTGTTAAACCTCTACCACAGGTTTGGATATTAACAGATGTCAGAACAGACGTTTCAAGCTGGTTGAGTTGTGCGCCTTGTGTAAACTGCGTCTACGATAGCAGCTGTAAGGTCAGCTTCTATCTTAGATTAGTTTACACGGCGGGACTGTTATGACTCTTCTTGTTCGGGGCGTGACAATATCTACAGAACTTAGGGTTATTCTTCTCGTTTGCAGTCGGCAAACGCTTTACCTTTGGGAGATTTATGTTCCTATCTCGTAACCATTGGTCAAGTACTGCATGTACCTTACTTATTGAGCACAGGAATGATATAGCTGATGGAGAGCCTCGTGAACTATCACTCCTTGGCCTTTTGTTGTCTCTAAAACTTTCTCCTTAGGCTGAGCTAACAGATGTTGCTCGTTTCCTAAATCTTCCACCTTCTATTTGTTATTGTGTAATGGAATTGTTAATTCTTCTTGCAGTCTCGGCGAGTGTGGAGAAAGAACATAAGTTAAGGTTTTCCAAGTGGACAACATACTCAGCACACATCTTGGATGTCTAGGGTATGTTCTCTGAAGTACTGTATGTAATTCATCAAATATTCCTTCAAGTTTTGTCGCGTTCTTTCCATATCTGTAATCGTGACTCGTTCTTGAGTGGAGAAGAATTTCTCTAGGAAGAGTTTGCATATAGTTGCCCATAAATCAATCGATCTTGAGGGGAGGTCGACATATAAGGTGTATGCCTTCTCCATTAGTGATTTAGAGAATTCTCTAAGCTTTAGGTCATCATCAAGCCTATAAGGCTCCAAGTTTTCAATAAATTTCAAAAAGTGCTCTTTCGTACTTCCTTTTTTGCCATTGAATAGCATGAATTTAAGACTTATATAGTCCTTAGAATATGGCTTTACTATGATACGTTGGTGATATGGGAGTTTTAACTTTGATACTCTCATAGATGACCTAGCTTGTATTTCTCTCATATAAATATCTAAGTCTTCCTTTGTTATAAAGGAAGTCTTTGGAATAGAAGCTATAGACACAGATGGCGGAGTAGGGGCAAGATTGGGATGAGAAGTAGATCTTCCTAAGATTAGAATGGTAGGATTAGATCAAGGAGTAGATACTCATAAAGGTGAATAGTCACCTAAATGGACACTTATATTCTCTAGTACCGGAGTTAGTTATTGTGCAGGTTCTAGCGGGGAGGGTTTCATCACCTCTTCCTTGATAGAGGTCTTCCTTGATAGAGGTCTTCCTTCATGGCTAGAGGATTAATTAGTTGAGCCGAGGTAGTAACATTTGGCTGTGTAGCAATCATAGGGTTTGGTAAAACCATACCTTATTGTGTAATAGCAGTGGCAACCATTTTGGTAAGGATAGGTTGGAACATAGCCTAAACTGATTTAAAGCCTAAGTGACTTCTTGTATTGTCCGCATTGTCTATATGGGATCTAGAGGAGCCTTAGGCACTGAATGGTCCTAGTTTGTATTCTTAAGCGATAGGAGTAGATTTTGCTCAGTATACTCAACATTAATGGTGAGCTCTTGAGACGTAGTATCAGACATACCAATTGTTTTCTTCCTAGGAGGTACCGTGTTTCTGCAATCACTCTTCCTTAATGGAGTCACTAAAATATAGATGTGGAGGTTCGATCAGAGTGGTTATAGGCGTGCTACGTGAGTAGCGTACTATACGTGGTTTTAAAAAAATGATGTAAGACTGTCACTTGAAGGGATGATTATATGATAATAAGGCAGGAAGAAGGAATAAGCAATCTCAATGTCTCAAATGTACAGGTGACAAACAAGGCAGCCTTAGGAGACCTCAAGCGTTGACCTTGTAGCTTGAGCGAATGAGATCAGTTCTTTGGTTGAACGCGATTTGATCTTAGAAAGTAGAGTTTTCACAGTGAAACACTGTTTTTTCGATCTCTCTAAAAGTTTTTTATGATGAGGAAATATTGAGTATTTATAAGCTTTTAGGTATAATAGCATCCGTTGGATTATTTAGATGATTAATGGATGAGATGGAGCTTTGCTCGATTCATGGTTATTTAAAATGAGCTAACTAATAAGTCCAAAAGTAGTAACCTTTCTTATAAGTGTATAAGCCTGCTTGGGAAAGGTTAGAGGCGAATGGATCGATTCAACGATTCCTATTTTAAGCTCACTAAGCCAGATCTTTTTGAATCATTTCAAAATGGACTGGACTTCTTAAGCTCTATTACTTAGCCTAATGAGTCAAATTTAAATAAATAATGAGCTTATTTCAATAATTAATATAATAATTTTTAGCCTTTTATATAGTGCAAACCAAAATCTTAAAATAATTAGGAGAAATAGAGTGGATAAATGAAAAATGAAAATTTTAAGTTTATTATTTGTACTTTAGACTATAAATTTAAATATAAATATGCAATTGGGAGTTGAGAAAGTTAGGGATCAAGGTGAGGATATTTAATATGATTATTTTAAATGGAGTAGATGTGTATACAGTGAGAGAGAATTCAATATTGTTAAATGGTGAAAATATAAGTTATATAGCTTATGTAAATATTTTTTTCGTTCTTTTACCTTTCATAGTTCGCTAAAAGACAATTTGGTTCAATTTAGTACAGAATTTTTTGGAACCTGGATAATAGTTCGAACCAAATTTACGGTTTACTTTTGTCCGGTTTGCGGTTGAATTGGCTATTTTACCCGACTCTACTGCATACTTCCATTGAGAAGGAGATCGTCGGAGTCAATCCATTCATTGCCTAATTGGCGTCTGCTGGCGTAAAAATGGACAACCGCGTAAAACAGAATCAGATCAGCAAATCTACCATTTCACCGTCTGTTTCCTCATAAAACCCTCCAAAACACGCACCATCTCCCTCTCACTCTCTCTCTCTCACGCATTGTGACAGACAGATCCAAATCCCTCCACCAATGTCGAACCCTACCGACACCACCTCGACGACCACTCCCGCCCCCAACGGTGATGCCCCATCCCAACCACCTCGCAAGGTGGCACTAATAACCGGTATAACAGGCCAAGACGGCTCCTACTTAACCGAATTTCTCCTTCAGAAGGGTTACGAGGTGCACGGCCTGATTCGCCGTTCGTCAAACTTCAACACCCAGCGCATTAACCACATCTACATCGACCCACACAACACCCATAAAGCCCGCATGAAGCTCCACTACGCTGATCTAACGGACGCCTCCTCTCTCCGCCGTTGGATCGACACCATAATGCCTGATGAGGTTTATAACCTCGCTGCACAGTCCCACGTTGCGGTTTCTTTCGAAATTCCTGATTATACGGCTGATGTTGTTGCTACTGGGGCTCTTCGCCTCCTCGAGGCGGTCCGATCTCATATTTCCGAGACAGGAAGGATTGTCAAGTATTATCAGGCTGGATCTTCTGAGATGTTTGGATCCACGCCTCCTCCGCAGAACGAGGATTCCCCCTTTCATCCTAGATCGCCTTACGCCGCGTCGAAATGCGCTGCACATTGGTAATGATTTTGGCTGACTACAAATAGTTTAATTTTCTGGTAGATTATGTTATTCGATTTGGGTAATTAGTAATGCACCTTGCCAGAGGAAATTTAGGGTCCAGTTGTCTAGTGCGTGGTTTAATAAAATAGTGGTAGCTGATTTCAATGGTCAGATCATGGATGCACTATGCATGATGAGACACTAATTGTCTTGATGCAGGAGGTCCACTGAGAAAGTGAATCGCAATTTCATGATCGTGTCATTTCGAGTGCTGTATTCTAATACCTGCTGATCACTGAAATTAGGTGATCAATAGTGCTTGTATTTTAATCGATAGTGTAGAATTCGACTAATAATTTGAGTGATCTGGGCAGTTGGAGCCATTGGATCGATAATGCATGCATCTTAATACATCTGGTTCTGCTGTTCAAATGGCTCCTAAATGCTTGACATGATTAGTTTAGGGCTACCCAATTATCTATAGTGTTGTTGCAATTATGTCTCGTGTGTGTTGTTGCTAATTGATCGGTTCTAGATGTGGTGAAATTATTATTTGAGCAATGCAATTCGTTATGTATAATGGATCATGGTGTTGTTTGATTACTCCGGCAATTTATGTGTATTTAAGCTTTGTGAAGATATGGCAATGCGTAACCTTAAAAATGAGACGTTGTGTGTGTTAGCCAACTGGTGAGATTAAGTCTTGGATGTTGCTGTTGTGCTGTAGTATGCATCACTGGCGAAATTTTTAGTTCTTTAATAATGGTTGGTATGCTTGTGATTTATGAATTGATAGCTGAAAAATAGAAAAATAGGAAAAGTAATTTGCTGAATATCATCCTCATTTTGAGATGATCTATGATTTTGACATGCTGACAATTGATGTTCTTTTGTCAGGTATACTGTGAACTACAGAGAAGCATATGGATTGTTTGCTTGTAACGGGATCTTATTCAATCATGAATCACCTCGTCGTGGAGAGAACTTCGTGACCCGGAAAATCACTCGGGCAGTGGGCCGAATCAAGGTTGGGCTGCAGAACAAGCTCTTCTTGGGGAATCTGCAGGCTTCTAGGGACTGGGGTTTCGCAGGGGACTATGTAGAGGCTATGTGGATGATGTTGCAACAAGAGAAGCCTGATGACTATGTTGTTGCAACTGAGGAGTCTCACACTGTGCAGGAGTTCTTGGAGGTGGCATTCGGATATGTTGGATTGAATTGGAGAGATCATGTGGTGATTGATAAGAGGTACTTTAGGCCAGCTGAGGTCGACAATCTGAAGGGTGATGCTAGTAAGGCGAAGAAAGTACTCGGGTGGAAGCCAAAAGTCGGGTTTGAGCAATTAGTAAAGATGATGGTTGATGAGGATATTGAACTGGCAAAAAGAGAGAAGGTTCTTGTGGATGCTGGGTTTATGGATGCACAACAACAACCATAGAGAATGTATTGAGTATGATTGATTAATTAATGGTTCAAGTTTTGGTCTTTCAGGTAAAGCTACATATACTGGTGGGTTTCGCATGACAACGTCGCCGGTTGGAAGTGTTCTGGAGATAGATCTATAATCTATAAAGCTTTATTGTTACTTTGTTCTTTGTAACTTATTTCAGTTTTATCATAATTTGTCTCAAATGTTGTTGAATTTGGTGTAATCTGTTATTCAATTCAATCTCGGTAAGCCGAGTAGGAATGTCCATTTCTTGAAGCTATATTTCGCATTTGTTGTCATTTCAGATCTACTTTGGAGGGTTTTGGAGCATGTAGTGACTAGTAAGTGTTCAATAGTTGCATCATCATGGCCAACTGGTTTGCACCTGAAAAATGAATAATTTATGCTCTTATTTCTTTCATTCTCGTCGGTGGCGCCCTAAATCTTCCCTTAATTTTCGAACGAAACGTTTTGTCGTTTTATAATACCGATTAAATTCTTCGTAGAGAGAAAAAAAAGAAAAAAATTGAGAACGTGTATGTAGAAATGTTGTGAAGCTTTACGCGTTATATCCGACGAGCAGGATTTAAATCCGATTTATCTATGTGTTTTTCTTTATATTTTTCGTTTTTCTATCTTTTTTTTTTGTGATGAATGTACGAAGCAAGGATGGGGGAATATCAAGACGAGAAAATGAAAGAAATAGATTAAAGAAAAATATGAAAACCCTGAAAATAAGAGAGAAAGAATTCGTCTAGCCGGGTCATGGTGTAAGTGGGAAAGAATGGAAATCGAGAAAAAGAAAAAAAATTGTACAAAGCTAGTTTATGGATCATTGGATCGTAACTACTGAACCGATAACCTTGGACGGTTCCATGAACTGTCCTAGGAGTTGGAGAGGAACTGCCCTAGGAGTCGGAGTCCCCCGGGCTGTTCCTGCTTTGCCATTCCGGTGAAATGTGAACCCTTGGTTCCTGCCGGTCTGATTGTATTGGGATTCCGTAACCAGGTCTAGATGCAGGTACTTCTTATATTGGCTCTTTTCCAAGCATTAAAATGTTTTGTCATATGTCCTCGAAATTTTGTAATAGGTCAAGTCAATGGGTTTCTTATCCCCACAATGGGCTGTTAGTTGGAAATTCTTTTTATGCATTAAATAAAAAAAAAAAAATAGAACTCAAATAACAGTTGAATTTGTTAACTTATATCTTAATCAAGCCGAAATCAATTATTCCACCTTTTTCGGTGGAGGAGTGAAGGAAATGACAAAATACCAAATAGGAGCAACAAAATTTCAATTCAACTATCTAGGCAAACACACATGTTGCATATATTTTCGGATGTAAAATTTTATTATCATTTTTCAAGAGTGTTGTTAAAGTATGGGATCACATATAGAATTCATTCAATTTATCATAATCATACACATAATGTTATCTGATTTTAATAAAATAATAAGACGGCAAGTGAATGGTTAAACATTTCAATAAGAACTACACTTTAATTCCTTATCTACATATATAAAAACATACTTTAATGTTTTACTAAACTGCGCTCTACTAAAAAAAGAAGAAGTGTAAATATATCATGTGATCCCTAAAGTCAAATGCACTTAAGCTACACAATATGGGCTCTTGCAGAAGTCTAAAATTAACCGATTTATAGCACAGCAAACAATAATTCAAAGGATTTCACTTAAACGCAAGGTCTTTATTCTGCCGGATCTTCCAAAAATGAGCACCACAATGGGGTGTTATTAGGATGAGTGATTTTAGATTTTTAGGTTCTTTTCTCCCTTGACACTTTTTTTGATAGGGTGATGGCATAGGGAAAATAGAGGGTAGTGGAGAATACCGTCTTAGAGATTGAGAAAGTGGAGAAAAAATTGGGACAGCATATTTCTTGTTGTGTTAGTGTGAAGTGAGGAGGAAAGGAGAAAAATTACATTGAAAACAAATAATGGTCAAAGGTATCCTTATCCGCCTAAAAAATATAGTTAACGTTGGTAACTTTGTGATTTCCTATTTATTCTTCCCCACTTCCCTCTTTCTACCTCATATTTAACAAGTAGATAACCCTTTTGGGAAAATATTTTTCAAAACATTTAAAATTAGAAATTAGGATTCAACAAGTTTCCCACCTAAAGATATGACATGTCCAAATAAAAGTATTATGTGCCAGTAACATTAATGCATTGCGATTTGCTATAATTTCTAGCATTTCAAAAGTTTCGAAAGCCTAATTTTTGTTTTTTTTTTTTTTTCCCAGAAAATAAGAACTCATTTCATTGATAGAATGAGGTAGATGCAACATTATAGAGAAAAACAATTAAAGAGATGGATGCGATAGATATAAACAAAAAGGTTACACCTCTTATGCTAAAAATGGTTATTAACAGCTCTTAAATAAAATTTCTACCAAGAGAAAAGTGTACCGGTTTTCTAATCGGAGAAAATAACTGCATGAGAAGTAGAATCCTAAACTAAAAGGGGAAAAAGGAAAAAAAAAAAGATTATGCCGCGGGTAGTTTTGCCTCCTGTGAAGAACCAACAAACTTGCTAAGCAGATGGAGATGGATATGGGGACGGAAATGAAGAGACAACAAACTTAATGGTCTTTATTGGGTTTTAAGAGGATAAATTTTATTGAGATTGGGATGGAGGAAAAGGTGCCACCCCTAAGGGTTGTCAAGTTATAGGATATTTTTGTTTGTTCCTCTTAGAATTTGCAAAAGCGTTGCTCATACGTAAAGCTTAAATACTTGTATGTATATATTTATTCAGTAAGACCATCTTATTGTTATCAATGAACAAGAATCTCACGTGCTCGATTATATACTTTGGCCCCGTCAAAAAATTATCTATTTGAAAGAAGTCATCAAAACTTAAAAATCTTTGTACATTATGTCATTGGAGTCGTAAATGTTTTTAATGGTGCACTTGAATCCTAAATGCTTTTAAAATATGTAACATGACAATTTATGTTGGAAAAATTAATAGATGTAGTCAATTTGTTTAGGACTTAATTAAATGCACCTTAAAAGTTATTTTACCTAGGTATAACGTACAAGGTTTAGGACTTGATTTGAGCTTTTTCCGTAAGTTTAATCGTTGCTGTTGAAGATCTTCGAATTTTACATCATGTGGTCCCATATTTAAAGAATATTTATTTGATGTAGTGGATCATTGTGATAGATGGACTTTTTCTCCAATTTAAAGCCATAGATTAATCTCTTGGGCTAACCATAGAGCTTAGGAATTCAAGCCTAATTGTAAAGATGTCTTAGAAAGATCTAATTTGATAGACTAGAATAAGTATTGCTTGTAATACCCCATAAATACCAAGTGATGGAATTCTAATAATTGAGACACTTTTTAGTGTAGTAGCTTGGAATATATCAAAACTTCAAAGTTTAGTGTGTTTAGGCTAACTTAATCTCAAGATAAGTAATCTCCTGGGGAGCTGTTGCATAAAGAAATAAAACCATGTGGCATTTTACGCCAAAGCAGACAATATCTTAATTGGAGGAGTTTCGGTCGAGCTGTTACAAGATGATATCAAAGCAATCCACCAATTAGAAGAGTAGGGTCCTTATTTGGTGATGGTCCTAGACTTGTGTAATAAAATTGACAAGAAAGTTACTTCTATAAGGGCTTGATTGTAATACTTCTTCAATACTAGGCGATAGAACTCTAATCATTTACATAATTTTTGGGGTAGTGGCTTGTAGTACATTAGAACTTTGAAGTTAACCGTACTTATGTTAAGTCAATCCTAGAATGAGTGACGTCTTGGAAAGTTACTATATCATAGATAATATCATGCGGCGTTTTATACCAAAACGAACAATATCTCCGTAAGAGAAATTTTGATTGAGTCGTTATACTGCCAAATCGGTTTGTCTATACTTGACCTTAATTAAGTTTCTAATGCACAAAGATAATCTTAGAAGAAGGCCATTTATTTTAAGTCCACGAAGCTTCTTTAATAAGTCTAAGTGTTATTTTATAATAGACTTCGAACTTATATTTGCGAGACCTTAGGCTTGACTAAGTGGTTATAAAGGGTAAGGAGGTCTTAATCTCATCCATTGATCATTGGAAACAATCCAATTGTCATCATCAATAGCTAATCTCGTCCATTTATCTCAAAATCATCTAATGGTCAAGATTGGGAACTAAAATCTATAGATGGAGATGTCCTTTTTCTCATTTTTGACATTCCAAGTATTGATAAACTTCAAAGAAAGTTGAAACTTTGTTGAAATTCCTCCATAGAAGATTAAATCATCCAATTGATCAAGAAGGCATCTAGAATAAGTACAAAAATTAGATTTGACCATTGTCACATGCATTTCTTGAACCTAAGAAACCAAACTTATTTGTTTTTCTTCCCAATACCTCTTACTAACAAACTCTATATGTTATCAACTCAATACTTCATTAGGTCTATTGATAGTCCAGTCTTAGTTTTAGGCCTTAGGTGCCTCCAAGACCAACCTATCCCATCCTTAAGAGAAATGGACAAAAGGGGATGGGTGGTGTATGGAGAGGAAACCTACTTGTCAGCCTAACCTTGAAAAGACCCGTTATTAATTATAAAGTTAAATGCTTGAGAACTGATTGACAAAGGATGGGAATCACCAACCTCACCCTCATTGTCCTTCTTATTTAAGCCTTCTAGGGGCTCCATGATAAGGTAAGAGGGAGACAAGGCATTTGCATGATCCGAAGTCACTATCATATAAGAAAAGTTAGTATTGGATATTCCCTAGATTTTCATGGTCTTGGAGTAGTCGTGTTGGAGTAACCTTTGATGTCCCCTTTAAGTTCATATATGTTACCTATGAATGTTCATTTTATCCTACAACTTGAGTGACATCTAAGGGTTTGAACCATCAATCATCCAGGTAGACGTCCATTAGCACGCTTCCTATTAGTGATTGTCAAGCCTGAAATTCAGTTTTATTTATTTTATTTTATTTTAATTTAATTTTCCACTTTTCAATTAATATTAAACCTAAACTTATTTAGTATTAATCTTCGACTAAAGAAATTAGAAAATTCTTGTTTTTATTAAAAAGACATTTTAGAGTTGCCACTAGATTAGAGACAGGAAAAAGAAAAGAAATAGTAATCAAATAGGTGATTTAACTATGATTTAGCTACTGGTCTTTAATTTCAATTTGAATAAAAAACCAGAATGTTCTAAATTCGATGACTAACCTATTAAACCTTAACAAGTACTATTATCTATTTTCCGAAATTATGTTTATTCTTTAAAATATAATATTTTTCAAGAAAAAATAAAAACGAAAAGAAAAAATAAAAACCTAAATTTTTACAGATTTTATTGTTGCCTTGAATATACCTACGTACCTACTAACTAAAATCAGACAATTATAGTTCTTTTTGAAAACTTTAACTTGTTGGTTAATTTTAATTTCGAAAACCAACTGGATTTACGTTTTTAATTGAATTAATTTATTCAATAAAAAAAATCTAAAAAGTCCTAATTCTCAAACTCTTTTATTTTTATATAAAAAAAAATCTCTAAAAGTCCTATATATATATATATATATTTAAAACAAGGCCTTTTATTAATTTTTATTTAAAAAAAAAGTTAATTTTCTATGTAAGGAATCCTAATAATCTTAATGCTAAGAAACACCTAAGTTAAAAAAAAACAAAATAGTTTTCTATATAATGAACCCCTAAAAAACCTAGTCCAAAAAGAATCCTAAGCTAATATATACAACGATCTATTGAAATAAAATAATTCCATATAATACACTCATATAAGAACTAATACTAAAACTTATAAACTAACATATTCAT
>JAMXBB010000402.1:0-11237 GCA_024138015.1 Lumnitzera littorea | reverse complement strand
TATGTATAGTCTTATGGATACATACACATACCGTATATTATACTTATATACATACATATCTTTATACATACATATATATATCTTAAATTATCTACTTATGCATACATACATGTATAGGTAATGAAATATTTAATAAAATACAATACAAATACTTAATATATACATGTACATACTACATAATATACATATATACTACTAAAATAATTTTATTTACCTATTATATTTGATTTTTCTTCTTCTTTTCTTCCTTCTTCTTCTTCTTTCCTTCTTTCCTCTTCACTTTTTTTATTTTTAACTTCTAGGATTTTTCTTCTTCTTTCGGTTTGGTTTGTTCAATCAATTTTTTTCTAGATTTTTCTTCTTCCTTTTATGTTCACGTGACTAGCAATTGAGGAGAAAAGAAAATAAAAATAAAATCTTATCCTAATCTTTACATTAATGAGGATGGGACAAAGTTATCATATCTAATTTATCTTTCTTCTCAAAACTGACACCTGTAATTTCCAATTTCTCACATAGGTTGCTCAATCTGATTTTTTTCTTTTGGTTCCAAGACGTGGCAATAAGAAGAAAAGAAGAAAAGAAAGAAAAGAGAAAAAGAAAGAAAGAAAAAGAAGAAAATAAAAATTAAAAATAAATATATGTAATTTTTATAAACATATAAATTATAACAATACTCATCATAAATTAATGTTGGAATTTTGTGAAAATTTATCAATTTAATTGGTACCTGTTATAATTATAATTTTTTATAAGTTATTATAACGATTTCGTTAAAATTTTATGTGATTAAGAGATTTAGTTGATAATTGTAATCGATTATAATTATATCACTATTAAGTAATATTTAACTATTTTATAGGCTTATAGTTATAGTTTTAGGGTTTCGATCATATTCGGGTTCAATTTTGATTAATGGTGCATAAATCAGATTTAGGGTTTCAATCAATTTTTAGGGTTTTATTATCGGTGTTATATTCGATTTATTAAGTTTCATAATCTTTTATTGTTCCTAGCCTTATCAACTTATTATACAGTTTAGGACACTCGGACTTAAATTAGGGCTCAGACTATTGATTTTTTAGGGTTTACATTATTGACCTAAGGAAATTATCTACACTACATGAGTTTGATTGTATACTTGAAAGGTTAGATTTATGGGGTTTACACTATACCCGAGCTAGTTTTCAGTTTAGGTTTAAATAACTTTAAAGATATAGTTTTGACTTCAAAATTTTTGTATAGACTAAAGAGATATATTATAGTGCTGTGAAGAGTTTTTCTTAAATTTAATTTTCTTAATTTTTAGGCCTTAAAATCATGCATAAAAGGCAATATTTGGGTTTAATTTTGTAATTTAATGTTAATTTGGTAAAATTGTTGATTTAGCATGTAATTAGGTGTTCTAGGTGTTGAACATAAAGTTCATCATTTGATTTTGAAGAGAACAAAACAAAAGATATATATTTAAACATGTTGTTTTTAAAGGAAACAAAAGAAGTGGGCGATTAAATTAAATATTATTTGATTATATTGAGTTAATTGAATAAGATCGATTAATTTCCTTAATGATTAAATATATCAATTAACTTTACAAGATATTTAATCGTTTGAATGGTGATCAAATGATCTTAAAGTTGGATTATGAAGTATATTTGCTCATTGTGTGTTAAAAGTATTTTTAAGTGTGTTGGTCTTGCATAAGATATCAAGAGGGGGGTGAATTGATATCTCTAAATTTTTGAAAAATTTTTTGTTAAACAAAAATGAAATTACTCTTCTTAACAACTTATAATGGTGAACAGTGATATTTAACAATTCAATACACAATAATAAAATTGCAAAGTAAAAGAGTAAGGAAGGAGAAAACAGGCAAAAATTTTATAGAGTTTCAGCCTTTTGCCTATTACTTTTTTCTAACTTCACTGGTGTCGTTCCACTTAATTTACTAAATCAAGTCATAAAAAAATTACAATCATTCATCACAATGATTTTACAACACTTTGCTTTACCTATCTAGCCTCTCTTCAATCTAGGCTAATACAGATTTATAGAGTACAAACTATCTTTTCTCTACAATACAGTAAAGAGATTATAAGTGAGAATAAAAGTATAAGTCTCAAATAATTTTGCACTTGAAAGAAATAACATTTGTTGTAGAATTTTGATTCAGTGTAGCTCTTTGAAGAAGTATCTAAAGAAGTTTTTGAAGCTTTTCAGAAGATAAAAATTGATCAAGAATTTTTTTGTGCAATGATAGTATTTTTTTTTAGAGTTGTATATATACATTTTGAATCTTTTCTTTTTATATTGACTTTTTCCAATGCCTAAAAATTTGAAGATTTTCTTCACTTCCATAATTATCTAACCATTAGTTATTCTAGATATTTCATTAGATATTTTTATGAGAAGATCTTGATCATTCAAAAATTCAAAGCTAATTCTCCTTATTATGTTTAGATCAATCTGTAATTGCTAGATAAGCTTTGAAAAAAAAATCTGCTTTAGTTAGCTAGTTAAG
Source organism: Lumnitzera littorea (assembly GCA_024138015.1). Taxonomy (NCBI): domain Eukaryota; kingdom Viridiplantae; phylum Streptophyta; class Magnoliopsida; order Myrtales; family Combretaceae; genus Lumnitzera; species Lumnitzera littorea. The sequence goes on along the minus strand of JAMXBB010000402.1, from coordinate 8,716 downwards.
GATAAGCCTTATATTCAAAATTTGAGATCCCATAAAAACTGATTCAACTTTATCCTTATCCAATCTAGTGCATATCTTGATTTTTCCAAATATGTTTTCGCTTAAAAATAATTCCCATGGATCTTAACTCCATCTTTAGTAAAACAGGTTTAAGTGTATTTTCTTAATGCACCTAATCTAGTGGAGCTAGTTCTTGATTAATTTGAATTTGATTTAAATTAGTATTCCATGTAATTTTTCCAGGCCAACTTTTGAAAAGTATCAGCCTTCTTTTCTTAGAAGTCTCTGAACAAGCTTTTGAAGTGCTATATCGATCCTTCTTATAAGATCTTTTGTAATACTTTCTGAAGACTTTTCAGAATAGGCTATTTTCAAACAATTTGAAACTTCTGAATGCAACTTAATTTTGCAAAAATTAACTTTTTGAAAAACCTTTCTATAAGCTTACACTCTTAAAGATTCATTAGCTTTTAACCCTTTTTGTTATCATTAAAATGTATGAGAGATATCTAACAAGGTGATACTTGGCTTACCAGCATGACGGCTTAAGGAAAAACCAGGCTAACAATGTAAAGCCTTGGATAACAAAAGGAAGAACTCCCTAGCCATGAAGAGCCAACATACCGGTTCACTTGTCGGTGTTCATGCGGGTAAGCCTGTTTCAAGTAGTTGTTTGAGCATTTAATGCGTGATAATGGGAAGAATTCAATGAGTTAATATAAATGCTCAACAACCCAACCAAAGAGAATTAAGATATGATATTTTATTGCAATTAAAAAACATTTTCTTACATTCTTTAGCTTCGTTACTTCTTTTTTGTCTCTTGTATACTTTACTTGCAATCAACCAAAAAGAGACCTAGTGTGTAGTATAATGACCAAACAGTATCGTTGTCGTGATAGGTCGTCGTGTACCGTATACAGGTCTATTATCAACCCCCTTGCTGATCATAGGCCTTTCATATGACACACAAGGCTCCTTCCACTCTACGTTACTATTAGGCTCATAGACTAGTAATATAGAGCAAATTAAACTAAAATTTCTTCTATAATATAATTTAACTAATTGTGTGGGCTCGTGAGACCCACACCAAAATAATATTACAAACAAATGCAGTTCATAACGGAACTGCATAAAATCTAAGTTATGCACAAAAACATAAAAGTATCTAACTATCTATAATCTATTACAAAATGTCCTCTTTGCTCTCTGATCGCTCCAACCCGTCTCTACACAAGACTTACCACGGGCATGCCTCGGCCCGGATTGATGAAGAGGTTCTCCTGCATCAACAAAAATCTATAGGGGTGTAAGCTTACGCTTATGAGACAAATGCCCTCTTCGCTCTCTGATCGCTCCAACCCGTCTCTACACAAGACTTACCACGGGCATGCCTCGGCCCGGATTGATGAAGAGGTTCTCCTGCATCAACAAAAATCTATAGGGGTGTAAGCTTACGCTTAGTGAGACAAATGCCTTCGTCAGTACCACATAGCAGAAATTTATTATATGCACAATCATATGAATGCATGAACAACTAGTATGCCAAATAACGCATGCAGTGACCTAGGAACCGCATACGACTTAGAATTACGCCCCCTGAAGTCGGGGTTTGGAGATAATTAACTGACCCAAACCAAAATCTGGGCCCTAGACCTTGGGTTTTATTTCATTTGCACTATCGTGCTCATATCAAAACAAAACTCTACACACACACACACACATATATATATATATATATATTCCTTTATCAAAATCAAATCATATCTTTTAAAATCCTAAGTCTAGCGGTGTGGTGGCCCCCGTAGTCCACAAACACACGCCCTAAGTAGAAGCCACAAGACTCGGCCCCTCGCCGACGGTTGGCGTCTTTCGGCGCCTAGTAAGCCCATCAGCTTAAGACAGAGACTCAATATATATGCTGGCGTAGCTAGTGCCCAATCCTGCAGGAAACTCGTATTCCTGTAAGTCCCTTCCCATCTTCTGCGTGAAGTGGCTGTCGGTGTTATTCGTATGCAATATGGGGTATGCATGATTCATTTTGATTTCTTAATCGCATAAATGATTAACTCGATTTTTAGGGTGATCAGACAATTTCATTCCAGACAATTCATATGTATATATGATGCAAGCAATTCCCTTTATTAAATATACTTAACAAGTCATCACATTCATCCACAAATTCATACACATGCATCTCCCATATCCCACAAGCATCCAAATTCATATATATAAGTTTAGGTGCATCTAATTCTACAAGCACAATCAAGTAAAGAGTCATCGGGAATTTACTCACTCTGCCATGTGGGTCAGTCAAAATAATCCGGAGGCAAGTCGTCTCCGTAAACGGTGTCCCCTGGTCATTAAAATAATTTTTTATAAGGAATTGAAGCAAACTTAAGAAACTAAGTAAATTTTCTTTAAGTTTATACTTTTGTCGAGTTTTCGAAATTTTTCCCGGTTTTTACCTAAAGTTCAATTGCTTATAACTTTTTCATTTTAAATCCGATTTTTTATGATCTTATAGTCAATCTTCATTGTTTTTGAGTGTACTTTAACGTGGTAAGGTTAGATTTTCGAAATGAGGTATACAATTCTGTCCATGGGTCAGAACAGTAGCGTTCCTCATGTGTTGGAGTGTTTTTGGGCCTTGTTTGGTAAATGGGCTTTTTAATAACTTAAGAAATTCTTTAGGCTTGGTCTTTAGATTTTATCTTAAGCTTAAAATACTCCTTGAGATCAAATTTACAACTTTGATTTATATTCCTAAGGCTAACAACCACTTCTTGGGCTTTTTAGTAGGCTTAAGTTGTCAAATGGGCTTGTTTTTGGTTCAAACTAAAGTTAATGACTTTGGTGGGCTTATGGGGCCTTAGGTGGATTTCTTATGGGCTTCAAAACAACTTCTCTTGGTACTTTAAGATGCTGGTCAGATTTTTATTGAAGGCCCATCTTAGAGTTCTAGGCTTGTTTTGAGAGTTTTAAGCTCGGTTTTGAGTTTTAGGCTTTATATGCTTACTATACTTGCTTTAGTTAATATTTTCACTTTGTTCTTTCACTTTTATCATATTTTTAAGCCTCATTTTCCTACGTTCTAGATCTGTTCATGTTGGTCCTAAGGGGTCCTTACTTGGTTTTTTAACTTGTTTCATCATTTCCTTAAGTTTAGGTGGTAGACTATGCACTTAACTACTTGTGTACAAATCTTAGCTTAAGTTTCCTTCCATCAAATGATCCTTTAACTCATGTTCCACGTAAAGAAATAAAAGATCTTATACTTAATACAACTCCCATATCATAGCTCATGTCATACAAAGTTGATTTCTTCATAAAACTTCATGTGATGGATTTTTCCTTAACTTAAGTCTAAATTTGAGCATGTTTAACTTAATGGAAACAAAATCAACATTCAAATGACCATGGAACCCTCACGTCCAGCATGCTTATCCTCCATTAAAGTTCTCATTTCAAGATTTTCTTAACTTAAAATCTTCCATTCAAAGCATTAAACAAATGTCCATACAAAACACCAACTTTACATGCTCATATTTCAACTTCATGTAAGGGTTTTAGGGTTTGTTTCTTAAAACGATTTTTGGTGCTATAACAACTCAAACCTTACTCATATCTTCAAGAAATCCAAGTCTCCTAACATAAATACTAATCCACATATCACAAGAAACACTTACTCGTCCTTAACGCAAAGTTTGGTGGTTGTGCACTAAGGTTCCTCTTAAGCCTTTAACTTTGCTTCCTCCTTTTTGCTTATCCTTTGAAACCCGAATCTTTTGGTCTTTTGGAAAGGGGTTTATGGAAGATTCTAATAGTCTTAAATGATCTTAAATGATGAAAGAAAATGGCACATGAGCAAGGAAAAAAAATGCCGTGAGTTGAAGCTTCGAAATGGAAGAAAAATGGATTTTGTGGGGTAAGGTTGTTTCCCCTTTTTATGTTTGTTTCAAAAGAGAGAAAGATGAAGTGAAAGTGAAATTGAAAGTGAGAGAAATGGGGAAGAGTGTGGCCGGTTGGAAATGGAGAGAGAAGGAGTGTTTAAATGTCTTGGAAGTGTTGTCTTAAAGCTTACAAAAAGTCAACAATTGCAACTCTTGATGATGTAAGCATTAAGGGGTAAATAGTGATGTGTAAGGAGAAGTGATTGATGGGTGAATGACAAATGCATGGCCCCCCTTTCTCCCCTTTTTAGATCTGTTATGGGAAGTCTTTTTATATCATGGAGTGGTCTTGTCACCTTTATTAAAGTTAAGCTCATGATTTCTTGTGAAAATTTGTTCATATGTAGTATAAGTGAAGAGGTGATAAGGAAATTGTCTTATCACTAGATTTTGATAAGTTATCAATTGATAAATGATTCCAACTCTCAATTGATAAGTTATCTAAGGTGATTGGTTGGTCTACTTATTTATATGTAAGGCTTATGCATGAAGATAAGGGCATAGCCTTATAGAAAATTGTTTTAGGATTTTTATCTTACATTGTTTTGTGGTTTATGATTTGATTTTTGTAGAATTGTGAAATTTTATAAAGTTGAATGAAATTATTCAAATTAAATTATCGATTAATTATTTAAGGTTAAAATTCCTTAATGGTTTTAAGGTTTAGGGTTTTAAGTAGCTTTAGAGCTCGCAGTTCTTCAAGCTCGGGTTTTATCGACAATTGGCTTTTGAATTGACAATTGGTTTTTGAATTGTAGAAATTTAATTCGTTTCTAAATATAAACTTAAGATTTTGGTTTGGTTGATCTTTGGGAACGTTCGGGAGATACTCCTAATCAAGTCTTAGGCCCACTAAAAGTAGGGTTTACATATAGAGCTTGTAAGTTCTTACATTTGCAATTTTGAGAGAAAAGCACTATACTTGAGTTTGTTGTATGTGAAAGAGATTGTATAAGCTTGTGTAGCTCTTGGAGTATTGTGTTGAGAAATTGATAAAGTGGTGTGAAGTTCTCGGTTGGAGATATTGTAAGTCTATAGAGATTAGGGGGCAATTCGAATTTTACGTTATATTTGGGCTTGAATTTCTCTATCCTTATCTCTTTTAATTTCTGTGCTTATTATTGTTTTATCATCATTTTGATCACTTTTGTTATTGCATTTAATTGGAAATCTCGAAAGGAATTGCATATTGTCTTAAAACTCAATTCACCCTCCCCCCTCTCTTGAGTTTAGCCTAATGGTCTTCACTAGGATGTTAATTATTGATGTAGCATGATATTTATAGTATTTGGAGTGTTAGAAGTTTGTATTATGTATATTATGTGATAAATAATGAGTAAAAGGGCATAAATAAGCTAATATTTTGATTTAAGGTAAATTAGGTATAAATTCTGATTTAGAATATAATTAGACATTTATATATGTTATTGGATAATGAAGGACAATATATGTGGTGTTAGAAGTGTTAGATAGGTAATATAATTGAATAATATGCAATAATACATAATATGTGTATATAGGAATTAAATGTGTAGAAAATATTAGGTAAAAATTAATGGTATTATAATATTAGGAATATGATATAAATTTGATTTGTAAGGTGAATTTATGAAATTATATGAAAAATGTAGGTTATTTTTACATTGGGAGCTAATTTAATAACTAAATTAGAAATATAGTGTACTGTATTGATCAAAATACTGATTAGGAGCTATAATGGAGATTAAGGATACCTAGGCATAGTTAGATGAATTGCACATATTAGTTTGGAAAGAATTCTGAGGGTTTACAAATAAAAATAGTAATAAGTAGCTATAACAAAACTTGATTCAAAAATTGAATCAGGAATTAATTTAGAACTAGTTTAGTTATAGGAGATACATAATTTGAATGATTGAGTAAAATTATAATCTTAAACTAAAAATTAATGACTTAAAACTTATATGTATATATAAACATATGTATAAATGGTTACATTTAAATATAGATTATTCCAGAAATAGAATCTAATTTAGAAGCCGAATTTGAATTATGATCAGTATAAGTATATTAGATAGTAAGTTAAAAACTTAAACCAAAGGCTATACTCATTAAACAAACCGTAAGAAAAAGGTTAAAAGGCATTTAAAAGACTTATAAACAAAAAGTAATAGAAAGAAAAAGGTAAACTAAAACCTAATTTAGAAGTCGAAACCATAATCAAAATAAGAAGCAAATTTGAAACCTAGCTAAACAAGAGAAGTAATTCTAAAAGACTTAGACCTAAATCACTAAATATAAGAAGATCATAAACCAAAGATAATCATAATCTAAATTACATAACAAAACATATATATGGTAGTTATGTGGAAACTAAAACAACATTTGTATTATAAGGATTATTGGTGATAGCCTGTGTGAGTTGCACTTTGAGTGAGCAAGCGGGAAATTCAAGTAAGTTGGGATTAATATATTACTGTATTTCAGAGTATTAAATTATAGTACTTGGAGGCTTAAAATTGTACGTGGTTGTATCTGTTAGATAGTTGACTGTGTGCATGCCTGTATGTGCTTGTTTCTAAGTTTGATGATATAATTATGGTTTATTACTTTGGCTTGTATTTGTGTGATTTGTTTGAAATGATTGAACACCTTAAATCGGATATAATTAAATATATAACTTGTAATTCTAAATCAGACTTGTATAGCAACTCATCAGGAGAAATGCTAGGGTTCTTCGGCTAAATACTAACCCCTTCGAAAGGGATAGTATTGGATAGCATAATGGATTCTTTCTTCATCCTTAGTCGAACTAAGTGATATATGAGGAGATCGCGACATGGGTTTAGTCAATGGTTCGAAGGTAGTTGTAGGAGGAACAGTGTCTTCATTGGATAAGCTTGGTTTTGGTCGTGAGCTGTTGCATAATATGGAAACTCCTCAACCTGGATTAGAGCGGGTGTAATTTCTCTAATCTCACAACGAACTGAATAATGTCGTACGATGACATTTACTTATACATACATTGCATTTAACTAATTTGGTTGATAACTCTGTTTATGTTTGATGTATAGTTTTAAGTGTTCGTCCCAACTTACTAACTGGTTGATTGCTTACATCCCTATAGATGTTGTTGTAGGTGCCAGCTAAGAAGCAGTCATATTATTACAAGCATGTGCTTTGTGCTACAGCCTACATGTCCTAATTTGATTATGACATAATTGAACAAGACAAGCTAATTAATTTTTTACAATTTATTTTTAATTTATTAATTTCATTAAAAAGTTAGTGGGTTGGCCCGTTTAACCTACGGGCTAAAGTGGGTTGGGTTGGGCCAGTAAAATTTTAACCGTTTGTAAAGTGGGCTGAAATTTGTTGACCCATTTAACCCGCGGGTCAAAGTGGGCCGGGCCGGGCCGGCCCATTTAACCCACTTGCACACCTCTAGTCATATAACTACCCTAAAGCTAACAACTTCTAGATCTTAGGGAGTAAGGATATAAAATTGAGGATTTGATATAATCACAAGTTTGGATTTCTTTTTAAAGCTTTTATTAATAATTTATGTATTTCTTAAGTAAATTATGATTAGGCTACTAAATCTTGTAATATACTCATATTATTTTAGAGTAATTATGTATTCTTAATAATTTCATAGGTAAATAACATGTTTATTTATAAACGGTTTACTTCAAAGTGGGTTAGTTGTTGACACTTTATGTAAATCAGGTCTAAGATAATAGCTGTAAGGTCAACCTTTATCTTAGAATGGTTTGCACAACGGGACTGTTATGATTCTACTGCTTCGGGGCATGACAAAAATCATATTGGAGTTTAAAATCTAATTTACGTAAATTAAAGATTACTCATATCATTTAAAGAAGGATTCCTAATGTCATGATGTAAACCCTAGAAAAATTGATAGTCTGAACCTTAATTTGAGTTAGTGTCCTAAACTGAGTCATGAGTCGATAAGGTTAGTAACAATAAAAACTTATGAAACTTAATAAAACGAATATACCACTAATAATAAAAACCCTAGAAATTGATCGAAACCCTAAATTACGTACTAAAAACCCTAAATCTGATTTATGCACAATTAACCAAAATTGAACCCAAATTTGATCGAAATCTTAAAACTATAATTTTAAGCCTATAAAATAGTTAAATATTACTTAATAGTGATATAATTGTAGTCGATTGCAATTATCGACTAAATCGCGTAATCGCATAAAATTTTTATGTTTAGAAAAGTTACATATAATTATTTTTAATTTCTATTTTCTTCCTTTTTCTTTCTTTCTTTTTCTTCTTTCTTCCTTCTCCTAATTTCCTAAACTTGCCATGTCTTGGAAACAAAAACAGAAAATACAAAAATTAGTTAATAAAACAGCAGCCTACATGCTCTAAATCAAATGCCAAGTGTTGAGTTTATAAAAAGAGAAAAATTAGAAATGATTAGCTTGTCTTATCTTCATAAATGTAAAGATTAGGTTAGAAAGAGGAAGAGAAATATGAAAAAACAAATTTGAGCAAACCAAATCGAAAGTAGAAAAAAAAAATTCTGGAAGTTAAAAATGTGAGGAGGAAAACTAAGAAGAAAGAATAGGCAGAAGAAGAAGAAGGAGGAGGAAAAGAAGAAGAAAAATCAAATATAAATAAGTAAGTAAAATTATTTTAGTAGTATATATGTATATTATATGGTATGTAGATGTATATATTAAGTATTTGTATTGTATTTTATTAAATATTTCATTACCTATACATGTATATATGCATAAGTA
>JAMXBB010000401.1:0-11255 GCA_024138015.1 Lumnitzera littorea | reverse complement strand
ACCACTTGTAAATAATCCAAGGAACATAACAGGTATAGGAACCACTGAAGGTACTAAAGAAACAAGAACAACAACTACTAATTCATCCGCTAATATATTTCCGAAAAGTCGAAAACTAAGTGATAAGGGTTTTGTGAAATCTTCTAAGATATTAATAGGTAAAAGGATTGGAGTTGGTTGAATGTATTTACTGAAATAACCTAATCCTTTTTTGCTAAGACCCGCATAGAAATAGGCTACTGATGTGAGTAAAGCTAAAGCAACAGTAGTATTTATATCATTCGTGGGTGCGGCTAACTCCCCATGAGGTAACTCTATGAGTTTCCATGGTAAAAGAGCCCCTGACCAATTCGAAACAAAAATAAATAGGAACATAGTTCCAATAAAAGGAACCCACGGACCATGTTCTTCTCCAATCTGGGTTTTGCTAACGTCGCGAATGAATTCAAGGACATATTCGAAGAAATTCTGACCCCCATTCGGAATGGTTTGTGGATTACGAACAGCTATACTAGCGAAACCTAATAAGATAGCAATTACAACCCAAGAAGTAATAAGTACTTGGCCGTGGACTTGAAAACCTGCTATTTGCCAATAGAAATGTTGGCCTACTTCCACACCCGATATATCGTATAAGCCTTTTAGCGTGCTGGCGGAACATGATAAAACATTCATATTGCCCTCTGAGAGAAATAGAACTTTAAAGGAAATTATTTTGATTCAACCATCTCTTTTTCAACTTGCTTAGTTAAATTTTCTATTTTTGGTAATAACTAGAACTAGTCAAAAAATATATCTATTAATTTTTATCTCTTTTATGAGATTCAAGAGCAGTAACCAATTCCATAAATTTATGGAGTTCAAAAAAAAAAATGGATTTATCTTATTATTAATCAAAGATTTCCTGTATAGCTAGAACGACCCTCGCCAATTGCGAATACTAATTTATTAAGAATAAATCGGATTGACGCTATAGCATCATCATTTGCTGGAATCGAAATATCGGCAAGATCCGGGTCACAATTTGTATCGATTAAACAAATTGTTGGAATTCCCAAAGTGATACATTCTCGAAGAGCCGTATATTCTTCTTGCTGATCAACAATAATTACAATATCAGGTAACCCCGTCATATATTTAATCCCGCCCAGATATGTTTGCAAGTGAGATAATTGTCTCTTCAACATAGCTGCGTCTCTTTTCGGAAGATGATTGAGTCTCCCCGTCTTTTGTTCCGTTCTCAAGTCCCTGAACTTATGAAGTCTCGTTTCTGTAGTGGACCAATTCGTTAACATACCACCAAGCCACTTTTTATTAACATAATGACACCGAGCCTTTATTGCAGCCCGTACTACTGAATCAGCTGCTTTATTTTTTGTACCAACAATTAAAAATTGTTTGCCCATACTTGCTGCTTCAAAAGCCAAATCACAAGCTTGTGATAAAAAACGAGCAGTTTTAGTAAGATTTGTAATATGAATACCTTTATGCTTTGCAGAAATATAAGGTGCCATTCTAGGATTCCATTTCCTAGTACCATGACCAAAATGAACGCCTGCTTCCATCATTTCTTCCAAATTGATGTTCCAATATCTTCTTGTCATTTCTCCTCACATTTCCTTTTTTTTTTTTTGAAAAAAAAAAAGCGACGAGGTGCCCTGAACTAAATAATTGTTCCGATGGAACCTTTTCTTCTACCGCCGGAGATTGACCGTGTCGATACACAATCCAAACCGCTCACCTCTACTTGGTCTTATCTTTATTTCCATTACCCCCATCAAATGACCATAGAGAATTTTTATTAATATTAAATAAAAATATGAATCCACTTTTAGGAATCATTAAATCCTTTAAATAATTGTTCTCGTGTATCATGGAAATTCTTTGAAATGCAAGAATCAAATAATTCTCTATAGTGGAAGAAAATATCTCTGATTTCCCCCTCGAAAAAATTCTTCTTTTTAGTTTCCAAAGGAATGTTCTTATCTTGACTTGAACGGTGCACTAATCCTTTAAATCCGGTACCAACGGGTATCGTCCCTCCTATAACAACGTTCTCTTTTAGGCCTTTCAACCAATCGATACGGCCCCGGAGAGCGGCTTTGGCTAAAACTCGAGCAGTTTCTTGAAAACTCGCTTCGGATATGAAACTTTGAGTATTCAAAGATGCTTTTGTTATTCCCAATAGGATGGCCCGGTAATAGATCGATTCTTCCAAAGCGCGCCCCGTTCGTTCCGCTCGTAACAATCCAATTAGTTCTCCAGGTAAAAAAACATTAGACATTCCATCCTCTGAAACCAACACTTTTGATGTTATTTGGCGTACAATAATTTCTATGTGCCTATTATGGATTTGGACCCCCTGGGATCTATAAACCTTTTGGATCTTATTAACCAAAGAGATACGACTTTGCACTATAGTTAGCTCAGCACCAATCAAAAATCCCCAAGGAATTCCAAGAATTCTTGTTATATGCTCGTTCCAACCCTCAACTCTTTTTTCTAGGTTCATCGATATTGAATCAATTGAACGCACTTCTAACACTTGTTCCACTTTTGGAAGACCCTGCGTTATATCACCGGATCTCGACTTTTCATAGATAAACGTAACTAATGTATCTCCTTCGTAAAGGAGTTCTCCATAATGACCATGAACAGTTGCTCCTGGAGTGGCCAAATAAGGCTTAGCCGATCTTATTACTACAGAATCGACTTGAACAATCAAAACTTGACCCGATTTTAATTTTAGGTGGGGTCCATATTTGGCTATACGTACATTTTCACAAATAAACTGTCCAAGACTAATTATTGTGGAACTTTCTTCCCAATTATTAGAATAATAATTATTCTGGAGAAAATACCAATTCAAATTGAATGAATTCAAAAAGATGTTACTGCCTGGATCGGGATTATAAATCCCCCCATTTTCATCCATTAAATAATATTTAATTATTTGAAAAGTCTGTTTTAAATTTTCAAGTTGCAAATATTTAGTTATCAAGATCGGATTATGAGTTATTAAATAGTAAAATGAATAAAAACTCAAAATTGGAAGGCCTGTTCCTAAAGGGCCAATCGAATTCTTAATTTTAATTATCGGATTTTTGTTAATTGATTCTTTTATCACACTGTGATATTTGACATCGTTGAATGGACCCATTCGAAAACAATTAGATGATGACAAAATTCTCAAAGAGGGACATTCCTTATTGGAATTTAACAACGTGCGAATAGTTCCTTGATTTTGGCTAAGTGATTTTTGAATCTTTGTCTTGGAATAAAAGGAATAAAAGGGATTGATATTGGTGTGATCCGACACATTATCAGAGCTCAATCCTGAGGATGACGGATCATTTCTTTTTCTGAGATACGAAATATGGGATTTTACTAAGTCGATTCTGAGAAAATCTCGAATCAGGCCATTTGTACTTACTTCAACAAAGGAAGCGTGGGCCTCTTTGATATAAGAACTTTTTTTGTCTTGGTCCCAATTCAAAATTAAACAAGTCCGCACTAATTGAATACTTGTGTCATAACTTCCCCGAATCAGTTTGCCATTTCCGTAAACAATATAATTGATAACTCGAAGTTGCATATTATCCCTTTCTTGGAACAGATCTGGGGGGAAGAGTGTTGCTAAATTTATACCGTTCGACATTTCATATGTCACTACGGGTCGAACTAACACAAAATACTTTTTTTTAGTAGGTGTGACCCGTTGAACATAGATCCAATTTTTCAATTTTTTGGATTCCGTAGAATTTGTTTTTCCTGTTCCTGGTGGTATTAAGATGCCACTGTGTCGGGATATCTTATCGGTTTCTCCAGGAAAATGGATATCTCCAGAAAAGATTTTAAGTTCAATCCTTTTTTTTTTTCTCTCCACTCGGACTAATCCGCCGACTCGGCTTCTTGTATTTAAAGTAATTCGTGTATCTACTCGAATGAGACTATTGTTGCGTACCATTATCGAAGAAGATTCAGGTAAAATATGGACTTCTTCGGGAATGAAAAAAAATGGATCTATTTTCATTGGATATTTTGCATTAAATTCTTTGATTCCTCGATACTCAATCAAAGCCTCTGTTTTAACGATTGAATGCACCCCTATGGTTCCATATTTAGTAATTCCCGAAGTGTTTCTTCTGTATCGAGGATCATCGAAATAAGCAAGAAGACTACTTCTACGGAAAATACCATTTATAGGTAGTTCCATCGAGATACCTGAATTAGGTATTAGTGCTTTCTCTCGTTCTTGAATCGATTGGAATGGAATAAGAAATCTATTTCTTCGCCGTTTTGCCAATAAATCAGAATTCTCGTGTAGAATAGCAGGATATATGAGATTCCACTGCCCAGTACATATGATTCGATTAAGTTCTGAATAATCAGGAATCCTATCTTCTTTTTTTTTACCCGAAAAATGAGAACTAAATACTTTGTATCTGATTTGATCATTATTCACTGAGAGACTCGAAAGAGATCTTCGTTCGACATAAGGAGAACGAAGATTCATTTGATCTTGATCCTTGTGGAGTGAAAAAGGGATTCCACTGAAAATGCACGAACCCCCTGATAATATCCATAAATGACTTGTTTTTGGTAAAAGATGAACATTACCATATGTAAATTCGGGTGCATGGTACACATCAGTACTCCAGTGCATTTCTCCCTCTGAGTCCGAATAAATATGTTTTCGAACCCTTTCTTTAAAATTGAAAGTGTATGTTCCCGCGCGAATCTCAGCAATTACTTGTTCGGATTCTACATATTGATTATTTTGAACCAAAAGAAAGCTTTTTGGTGGAATAGTGACGTTATGTAGAATATCCTCACTCTCAATAGTTACATACAAGTCTAGAGAACATAGAAAGGCAGGATGACCATGACGCGTACGTATGGGATGAACCAAATCCTCATTGAATTTTATTTTTCCGTTAGAGGGGGCTCGTACATGTTCTGCAGTACCACCTGTGAATACTCCGCCGGTATGAAAAGTTCTTAATGTTAGTTGAGTCCCTGGTTCTCCAATAGATTGACCCGCAATAATACCTACAGCTTCTCCCAATTCGACCAGGTCGCCATGAGTAGGACTCCTACCATAACATAATCGACAAATCCAAGATGTACTCCTACAAGTAAAGGGGTTTCGAATAGGTATTGGTTGTGTTCGAAAGGTTATGAATCGATTGACAAGTCCAATTCCAATATCTTGATTTCGAATAGCAATACATCGCGCACCCAGATATATATCGTCTGCTAATATACGACCAATTAATGTTTGAATCAAAATCCTTTCCGGTATCATCCCATTTCGAGGACTCACAAAAACCCCTTGGATGGTTCCACAATCTGTTCTACGTACAACAATGTGTTGAACTACTTCAACAAGTCTGCGCGTAAGATATCCAGCATCTGATGTTCGTACAGCAGTATCCACAACTCCTTTGCGGGCTCCGTAGCAAGAAATGATATATTCTGTTAAAGACAGTCCTTCGCGTAAATTGCTTTGAATGGGTAAATCAATCATTTGTCCTTGAGGATCCGACATTAATCCTCTCATACCTACTAATTGGTGTACTTGAGATGCATTTCCTCTGGCTCCCGAAAAAGACATTATATGAACTGGATTAAAGGGGTCGGTCATCCTAAAATTAGGATTCATTTCTTGTCGTAAATATTCACTTGTAGCATACCATACCTCAATGGATTGGCGTAATTTTTCGACTGCGTGTACATTCCCATAATGATGGTGTTTTTCTAAAATCAAACTTTGTTGTTCAGCATCTTGTACTAAACATCTCTTAGAAGGTATCGTTAAAAGATCATCAATCCCTAATGAAATGGATGTAGCAGTGGCTTGCTGGAAACCCAGAGTCTTTACTTGATCCAGAATGTGTGATGTATATGCCATTCCGAAGTGATCTATTAATCTGCTAATAAGTCTTTTAATGGCAGTTCCATCTATTACTTTATTGTGAAAGACTAGATTGACTCGTTCTGCCATAAGTACCTCCATTTTCTGCTGAGTGGAATTCGACAATGAGTTGAGTCAATGATTAGAAAACTTCCTTTTCTCGATTTTAATTCACATAGAAATCCAGGAACTGTGGTTCCGGTTAAATTGGAGAGACCGGACTTTACACCGGTGTCATAGAATTACTTAACTTAGATACCATATGGTTAGGTACCATATGAGCAGGCTCGACAAAACCCTTGTATAGCTTCTTCGATTTCTCGAAAAAGAGAAATATGACCGACAGTTGTTCGAATGTATATACAAAGAATTTCTTTTTTTACACTTCTTACTATTAGATAGTGCCCATAAATCTCATGATAGGTACCCAAAGATTCATAGTGAACCTCGATGGGGACTTCTCTTGAAGCAATAACGCGTTCATCGAGTCGCCACCGGAGCCACAAAGGACTATCTAAATTGATTCTTTTCTGTCGATAAGCCCCAATTGCATCGTAGGAATTACAAAAAAAAGGTTCTTTTTTTTTCCTATACTTATATTTATTGTCATAAATTCTTTCATTTTGATAGTTTCTGCGATTACATGGATTATACCTATTCGTACAAATACCTCGGCGATTCCCACTCGTTAATACATATAGACCAACCAGCATATCTTGGGTTGGCACGGAAATGGGATCCCCAATAGCGGGAGACAGAAGATTCATATGAGAAAACATAAGTAAACGAGCCTCCGCTTGAGCCTCCAAAGATAAAGGT
This sequence comes from Lumnitzera littorea, assembly GCA_024138015.1. Classification (NCBI taxonomy): domain Eukaryota; kingdom Viridiplantae; phylum Streptophyta; class Magnoliopsida; order Myrtales; family Combretaceae; genus Lumnitzera; species Lumnitzera littorea. Next base: position 4,519 of record JAMXBB010000401.1, on the reverse strand, counting down.
ACATGAACAGCCATTTGATCCCCATCAAAGTCTGCATTGAATCCCTTACAAACTAATGGATGTAAACAAATAGCACGTCCTTCCACTAAAATGGGTTGGAATGCCTGTATGCCTAATCTATGCAAAGTAGGCGCTCTATTCAGCAATACGGGATGTCCCTGCATAACTTCCTGCAGTATTTCCCATACAATCGGCTCTTTTTCCCGAATTTTACTCTTAGCAACTCCTATGTTCGAAGCAAGATGTTGTCTAATTAGCCCACGAATTAAAAATGTTTGGAAAAGCTCTATTGCTATTTCCCGAGGCAATCCACATCGATGTAATGGAAGTGAGGGTCCTACGACAATGACAGAACGACCCGAATAATCGACCCGTTTGCCAAGTAGAGTCTCACGAAACCTTCCCTCTTTGCCTTCAATTACATCGGAAAACGACTTATAAACCTTATTATGACCATCCCTCATCGGTTGTCCGCAGATTCCATTATCAAGAAGTGTATCTACGGCTTCTTGCACCAATTTCTCTTGACACATTACTAATTCCCCCGGTGTAGATCGACTTGCTATTTCGATTTCTATAAAATTATAAATTTTTCTATAATTTAAACAATTATTTATCAATTCTAAATCCTCATAATTTTCTATTACCTGTTCCCCTTTTTTATCAATTATTTTTATCTTACATTTACCTTATATGTCACATTCACATTTTTCTTTCAAAAGAGATACTATAGAAGAAGCTAAAAATGCCGATCCTTATGTGCTTAGACTAAATCTATAATTATCATTTAACAAAAATTGTAATCCTATTATACATATGTGCTTTTGAAATTTCATAAAGGTTAGCTCGTCTACTTATTCGGCATTTTTCTAGACTAAATCTGATAAACTGGCTTATTCGACAGTGTAATGCCAGGTACTAAGTCAATGTAGTGCTCAATGCCTTAAGTTAGGGATAACCCCCCAGGTAGCTGCTCTGGGAATAGGTCGACATATTCATCTAGTAACTCCTTGATCTCTTAGGGTAATTCACCCTACTCCTTTATTTCCAAAAGTTGCCTCACCAACATAAGGGTCGGCTCGTCTACTTTAATGACCTCTTGGAGCTCGTCTCTACTCATAACTAAAGCTTTCTTCAACCCGCGAGCAATTTTCGTCTACAACTTATGAACTTCTCTTGGCAGCATCGAGTTCAATGTAATTTTCCAGTCATCCTTCTCAAACATGTATACGTTCCTATAGCTGTTATGGATGACTCTCCTATCAAACAACCATGGCCTACCTAGCAATACTTAGGAAGCACACATGGATAATACGTCACAAAAAATCTAGTCAGAGTAGTTCCCAATAGTGATCGGTAATAGAATTTGCCGAGTGACATGTAATACTCCTTTCTCACTCAACCAGTGTAACTTATATGACTTTGAGTGCACAACAGTCGACAACTTCAGTTTTGAGATAAGATCGGTTGATGCTACATTGGTGCAACTTCCACTAGCTACAATAAAGGCATACACTTGATTACTTACCTTGCATGTTGTATGAAATAAATTTTCTCTCTACCCTTCCTCTCATGAAGGTTCCACGTTCAGAGTACATCGGACAACCATGAGTAACCGGTCCAAGTCCTCAACAAACGCATCCTCCTTAATCAACTCTTTGTCAGCATTTTCTTTCTCAGCTGGAACCTCCTCCTCCTTAAGTTCCTCATCCATACTTTCTAGTTCTAACTTCGAGATATCTCCCTTGATGACCATCATCTGTTGATTCGGGCACTAAGTAATCATATGTCCAAATCCTACCAGACCCTTGCCCCTTCTCATAAGTTCAAGTCAGCCTTTCTGCTACACTCGGACATCAATCTTTTTATTCGGCTCGATACTCGACTGAGCTCGATGACTTGCCTATCCAAGTCGGCTAATCGGTATCCTCGTTGGTACTCGGCTCCTTCTTTGCCTCTCTACTCGCTAGGCAATCTTAACAGCTTCATCCATTGTATCAAATCATTAGAGCTCCATAATGTCTCAAATGTCTCCTCTCAACCCCGTAATGAATCTTGAGACTATTCGAGCTAGTGGTTCCTCTACTTCGCACCATATCATAAGCATTTGAAATTCTTGAATATACTCGTCAATAGCTCGGCCTCCTTGTCTCAACTCCTAACTCCTAAAGCCGAGTGAAAGTAACTTGAAGATAAGTTTCTGGCACGAATCTATTTCTAAGTACTCTCTTCATCTTGAGCTAAGTATTAATCTCTTGGTAGCCTTTTCATCTCCTCATGGCCTGAAAATTCTTCCACCACATAGCAACATATCTGAAAAACTCAATAGCAACAGTCTTCACTTTCTCATAGTCCTCGTACTAATAGTAATCAAATATACGCTCCACCTTCTCTTCCCACTCTAAGTATTCATCAATATTCCCAAATCCATTGAAACTTGGAATTTGAAGCTTCACATGGTCGAATATTCTAGGGACTCGTACATGTTCTTCTTCAAAATACTCCTCTTCTTGCTCTTCATCAATCTCTCTTAAGTCTATCCTTTGCCTTACTTGTCCGCCAACTCCCCAACTTCAAATGGGTCGAGCTGGCTTCTGACCTCTAACAAATTGAGCAGCTTATAGAGTGTTTTACACAGTTTCAGTAAGTCAGCAAGACAAAGTATGAATAGCTCGGATCAGATCTATTAAGAGTTTAGCTACCTCATCAGGTCTTTCGTCAGTACTTTTAGGAGTTTCTTGAGATTGCCGTCCATAGTGGACAACATTATGATTGCTAATACCAACATTCATGCTCGAGTCAGTCATTTTTCCTCACAGATTAAAGCTCAAACAAATACTTTAGGAAATTAATAATTAACAATACAACGCTCAAATAAACACAACAACTTGCTTTGTTTTACACACACAAAACAGAATATAAGAACTTTAGAAAGAACTAGTTATAGCTTACATGAAATCTTCTCTCCGATACTAAGATGTTGCAAATCGTAACCAAAAACAAACAAAGCTAGTCGCTGGGTAGGTCCAAGCTTGCAGAAAGCTCGAAAAGGGTTAATGGGGAAAGTGCAAAAGAGCAAAAATGACAAATGAAACAATAAGCAAAACCCATAAACAACTCTAAAAGATATGACACACCAATGGAACTTTTGAGGACTCACGGCACAATTCGATATGACTCACGAATTGGTCTAGTGAGGTCACTCACTACCTAACCTTGCTTAAGGGAAAAGACAAAAATGTGCCAAGAGTAAACAAATAGTATTTACGCAAGGAAAAAGGTACTCAAGTATATATTAATGATCTAATGCCTTACAGTTATAAGTATAAAGGTATTTATACCTATAAGTTACGACAACTTGCCTAAAAAAAAAAAGACAAAAAGGACATTTCCTAAGGAAGGAATGTACAAGATATAAAAGGATAAAAATGAATATACAAGAAAAGCAATCATTAGTGCAACGAATTTTGCACATGGTACTGTACACATGGCGATGCTATATTGGCAAGGTCGTTAGAAGATGCGGACAAAAAAAGTACAGACTGTAAACCCTATAAAATCAGTAATCTAAACCCTAATTAAAGTTTGAGTGTCATAAACTATATCATGAGTCAATAAGGTTAGTAACGATAAAATTTTATGAAATTTAATAAATCAAATACAATATCGATAATAAAAACTTTAGAAATTGATCGAAACCTAAATCCCGTACTAAAAAACCCTAAATTTGATTTATGCACAATTACCCAAAATCGAACCCGAATTTGATCGAAACCTTAAAACTATAACTTTAAACTTATAAAATAATTAAATATCACTCAATAGTGATATAATCGTAGTCCATTACAATTATCGACTAAATCGCATAATCGTATAAAACTTTTAACGAAACCGTTAAAATAACTTATAAAAATTATAATTGTAACGAGTACCAATTAAATTAATAAATTTTCATAAAATTTCAAAATTAATTTATAAATATTATTTTTATGATTTTTATGTTTATAAAAATTATATATAATTATTTCTATTTTCATTTTTCTTCTATTTTCTTTCCTTTCTTTTTCTTCTTTTCTTTTCCTCTTTCATTTTCTTCCTTTTCCCCACGTGAATGCAACTGCAAATTACAACAACCCATGTGCACAAATATAATGTACAAGTATCAAACAATTAAGGGATAAAAGATAAATTAAGAAAGTAAATGTCATATCTTAATTAATACATTATCTAAATAGATGATGACCTTGTAATTTTTTTTTATTTATTTGTTTCCTTCTGCTGATCTTCACGCCACACAAAACTTGGAAAAAAAAATAATACCGAAAACACAAAGAAAAGAAAAGGAAAAGCAAAGCAAAAGATCAAAACAAAAGGAAAACCAAGAAGAAGAAGAAAATTAAGAATATTACCAATATATTTAGATAAGTATATTTAATTTATTTATCATATGTATATTATATAGTATGTGCATGTATATACTAAGTATTTTATTACATGTACATATATGTATGCATAAGTA
>JAMXBB010000400.1:0-11274 GCA_024138015.1 Lumnitzera littorea | reverse complement strand
CAAAATAAGTAAATTGTGATAAAATAGACTTAAAAATAAGAAAATTACAAAAAATATAAAATTTAGATATTTATTAAATCATAAATATGTAAAGAAAAGGCTTAAAATAATATATTATAATTACTTAAGTCAAAATAATAAAATACATAATATTTTTACATTAGATTGGAAAAATACGGGTTACAGCATCTAAAACGGACCCTATTACGTGAAAGTACATTTGAAAATGATAAAAAATAAATTATAAGTTAATAAAAATCGGAGTTAAAATGAATGGTTTTACACAATTAAAAATTTAAGATAAACCAAGAAAAGTAAGTAAGAGATTTAAGTTAAACAATGTTTATACCATATTTAGGTTACAGTGAGAAACTAAGTAAATAATAATAGATATTTAATTAATTGATGAACCTAGTTTTTCAGAATACTTATAGATTTATTTATCTTTTAGATACCCAATTATCAAGAATTGGAAATCTCAAAGGATTAGAGAGTAAGCATTAACTTAGGTGAGGGAATTCTTATGATCTCTTATCTGCTTGCTATTTGTCGTTTATATGTTGCTTATTAGTTGAATGATTGATTGCTTTATGTGTTATTATTCGTGTGATCACCTTCTTAAATTAGTAAATATAATTGTACGACTAAAATAACTAGTTATATCTGTTGCATGTCAGTGACCCAATTAGTATATTGATGGAGAGTACTAGCTTTATAGATTTTTAAGAAAAGTATTTTTGGAAAACTTTTTTCCAATCTTAAATATATTTTGTATGATTTCTATGAGAGCTAGTAGTGGTTGTGAATGATACTTTTATTGTTAAGATAAAGTTAGCATAGTATCTCTAATTGATTACAAGAGGACTCGCATATTTGTGCCCATGGGGTCTTAGATATGTTTTGATAGTGAGAGGCCTTGCTTTGTATGCTTAAAAGGCCTTAGATATGTATGGTGGATGAGCCCGAGTTGGGGTTTACCTATATTGATTGCTGTTTTCGGCTAAGGTAATAGTCGAGTGTCATCTGAAGGGATGGTGTCCTTAGGCAGCCTCATGTGACTAAGGTGAGGTGCTCCATACAGATAAGTATGGAGGATAATTGACGTATAGATGATGTAAATTTACACCTTCCATAGTTTTGAACTCCTATGGATGTGTTGTTTGCATTCACTACGTATGCATTCATTTCATTTGTAAATAGATTGCATGGGTTCTAATAATGTTTGATAAACTCACTGAGTCACGGTTTACTCATTCTCCTATAGTTTCTTTTGTAGGTTTATTTAAGCAGGGATCGGGGAAAATCTTAAGAGTAGAGTACAAACCGGAAATAGGTTTGATAATGTTAGAATTGATTGAAATGTGTATAGTTGATTTAGAAACAATTGTTGTAGAAATATTTATATTATAAGACTATATATAATATAGTATTTCTTGTAAATTATTAAGTTGTTTTACCTTATCTTGCATTTGGTAGGGGGTACTGATTCTTTACGGTTTAAGTGGACTGTGAAATATCAAATATTCATAGTTATTTATATTTTATAGTAAGTTAATTAATTAAAAATCGAAAACTTTAGTGATTAATTGTTTAGAGTCCTGCAATCTTTGACTTACAAGGCAGTTTTTATATCATAAGTGTACACGTGATATGAAAATTTTAGACAATCCTATTAGGCACCCTTAGGGTTATGACAAATATAATCTTATCAAGTGCTATGAATATAAACTATCATTTTTTTAAAATCATTTTTTATTGCTACTAAGGGTTGTCATGCTATATTTATACACCATACATTGCCCTTGAAGCATCCTTTAATAATTATTCGTTAATTATCTGGCTAATATAGGTTTATCATATATATATATTTGTAGTTTTATTAATTTATAGGTATGTATTTTATTATGATAATTGAATATAAATTACCTTTATATATTATCTCATATCATTAGTAATATTATTATATTCATTATTTTATTGCCAAGATCTATATTCTTGCGTTCATTAGTAAAGTTAGTATAGATTGTTTTATTCCTATTGACTTAACTTATAAGTACTTATTTTTCTATAAGGGATTTGAATTACTCAAAAGCTAGTAGATCAGGGTTGTAGGGTATTACATTCTTCCCTCTTTCAAAAAGTTTTGTTCTCGAAACTTTTCTATAGTGATGTTAATATGGTTTATTTTTCCAAAGCTATACATGCTATGTCAACTCCATAAATTTAGCTTTTGAGTATAGATACGACTCAATTGTTGTAGGTAATCTTACTTAAGTCAGTAAAGTTGATAAATTTAAAATTGATTAAAATTTTAAGTTCCAAACCTAAAATGAGTGAGGAAAATCCTAAAATTTTATTCCAAACCTTAATCGTGTACAGAACCTTAAACTTTATGTACGTGTAAATACAAGAAGTTGGACCTAAATCTAATGAAAATCCTAAAATTATAAACATAAGCATATAAAATGTAAATTTAATCTAAAAGTAACAAAACCTTAATAGGATACAATTATTGACTAACATGCATAATCGCGTAAAATCATTAACGAATGAATAGAGGTAATTTCCAAATATATATAAATGTAGAAAGTGACAACTTGATTAATAGGATTAATAAAATTATGAGTATTATTGTGAGATTACTTATAATTCCATAATTATACATATATGTACTAGTTTTCTATTGATTTAATTACTTAGAGTTAATTTTATTACGTATCCCATATTTATGTACTAAAGAGTATACACTAATTTCATATTCCGTATTTCTTATCATAATTGCATTATGAATTATTTCAAATGTCATTTAAAGTTAAGCTCACATTTAGAAAAGTCAACCTAATAATCTATAATTTTTCTTGTCTCTTTTTCCTTTTTCTTTCTTTTGTTTTTTTTTTTCTTTTCTTCTCTACTTTTTTTTTGCTATCCATGTTTTAGCTGCCACATACTCCTTTCTTTCTTTCTTTCTTTCATTTTTTTTTCACATGTGATTAATGTAGTAGATCAAGATTAAGGACATAAGATAAGGTAAATGTCAAATCAAGTTATTTCCTTATCCCCTTTTTATTTTTTTTTACTTTTCCTTGCTCCTTGCGTCAGTTGCATGTAATGCTTCCTCTTCTTTTTCACTTTTGTCTTGAAAAATCAAATGCAAGTTAAACACATTTTTTTTGAAAATTCAAATTAATATAATGTAATTTATCTTTTCCTTTTTCTTTCTTTTTTTTTTCTTCCACGTTGCTTTTCCTTAGCAATTTAGGCTACCCTTGATTCAATGAATTCAATTATGTGTAATTAAGAAGAAGGAAACAAGATAAGGAGATAAGGACAAGTCTAATCAATTTAGCTTCTTATTTTATTTTTTTCTTTTCTTTCTATCCTTATGTTGGTTGTGATGAACTTTCAACCATTGATCCCATTACTCACTTATGGTTCCGAGGTCTCCAATCTCTCACTTGAAGAATTCTCTCTCAGCAACTTATCAATAATGAGAAAATTTACATCGAAGGAGGATGGCTAAACTCCTTAAGCTCCCTACATTGTTATACGTTGATATATACTCTAGGTTGTGATGATGCCAACTATTCCCTTACTAAGGACACTGTATTGAGTAATTCGACCAACTATTGTAGAGAGGTTTTTGCTGAGTGACGAGAGACTTACTTACCAATTGAGTAGATTTCTCTCTGCCTGTTACCATTTCTCTCGTCACTCTCTTCTCATCTTGGCCTCTTATTGTCACAACATCTTGATCCTTTCGTCTGCTATGTTTAAAGAATCTTTGTATGGGATTAATGTTGCACTGTTACCTGTCCACCTTATCTAACATTATACTACTTTTCTATTTTTGTCTTCTATCTATTTTACCTTTTTTTATATGTATTAGGAATCCCCTTTTTGCATATATTTTCTTGTAATTTCTTTATTTGTAATGTTGCCTTAGGGACTTACTATAAATAGTCCATTTCCCTTGTAAGCCAGAATAGAACTTGACAAATAGACATTGAATATCCTGTTCTTGTGAGACAACCCTCTCTAAGTTCATTTTTCATACACTCTTATCTAATTTTGCCAAGTAGCTTAGGATTAGTGGTGGGTAGACCTTGACATCAACTTGTGCATCATATTAAGTAAGGTGTCAAGTTATATTGTGTTCGTTCGTGTATCATATCTTTTGAGTAGCTTCACATTAGCTACTCTAGTTTGTCCGTGGACTAATTCCCTCTATTTTCTTCGATGGTGTATCATATCTTTTGAATAGCTTCACGTCAGTTACTCTAGTTCGTCCGTAGACTAATTCCCTCTATTTTCTTCAATATTTCAAAGGACCCATTTAGTTTAGATTTGCTATGATAAATCTTAGTGATAACTAAGTTCCTAAGCACATCATATAATCCTGGTATCAAAGCTTAAGGTTGAGACCAAGAGTTGTGTAGTGATAGTCAGTCTATTGTTTGAGATACTTATGTATGTGTTGAAGGCATCCATGTGAAGTGTATTTTTTGAAGCTTTGTGTTGAGAATGTCGAATCCTAGTGTACAGGGAGAGATTAATGATGTTGAGAGTGATGCTCATGGTCGTGGTTGAGTTACCTAATAAATACCACGTACTACTGATGAGCAAATACAACATCTTGCTGTTATTGTGGCTAACTTAGCTGTCTTAGTCTTGGAGATTGGACCATGTGAGAGAGTTATTGAGTAGGGTAAAGAGATGAGAGATAGATTGAGAAGGTAAATGAACGAGCAAGCCTTAAAAGCCTTTCCAGTAAACCAAGCACTAACATGATATGTCGATAGAGTCATAAGAAGAAGGTTGAAGTTGGATAAAGTGGAAGAGTACGAAGAAGAAGAAAACAAAATGAGTAGGTTTATGAATTGAATAGGGTAACTAATGTAGAGTTGCTCAGAGGATATGATACACTAATGAACACAACACGACTTGACACTTCACTTGATACAACGCATAAGTTAATACCATGGTTCACCTGCCATTAATCCTAAGTTACATGGTAAGATTAGATAAGGGTGTATGAAAGTAGACTTGGAGAGTGTTGTCTTACAAGAACAATATATTCAATGCTTATGTGTAAAGTCAGATGATTCGGGCTTACAAGGGGAAGGAACTATTTATAGCAAGTTCCTAGGGCAATATTACAAATAAAGAAATTACAAGAAGATATATACAAAAAGGGGATTCCTTATACATATGAAAAGGGGTAAAAAGGAAAAAAGACAAAAAGGGAAAAATAGTACAATTTCAGATGAAAAGGACAGGTTGTAGTGTGACATTGGGTCCGTATAAGGGTTCTTTAAGCATTATAGGTAGGAGGAACCGAGGTGTTACGACGACAAGGAAGTCGAGAAGTGAAAGGATGTCGTGAGAGTTGGAAGTAGGCTAGAAGAGAAGTACCCGACTAGGAGCTAGCTGCATTTGCTCGGTAGAAGACTCTCAACAATTGAAAGTTTGGTCACTCGGCATAGAGCTCTCAGCCAAAGGAAGATCAGCATTGGTACAGGATAACAAACATAGCATAATGTAACCACCGGGAGCCCTTAGGGAATTCAGCCATCCTCCTTCAACATATTGTTTCTCATCATTGGTGGGTTGATAAGAAAATAATCCTTTTGGTGAGGGACTAGAGGTCTTTGTGGTGTGCTCGAGTGATTGGGCCGATAGTTAGTAACCCATAAGTTCCTTGGGGTTTTTGGAGATTTGCCCTCAAATCATGATCCTCGTTATCATCGGGCACATAGGGAATTAGATTGATGATGTTGAATGTGGTAGATATAGGTTAAAACCTTCGGGTAGTTTAACCTCATAAGTGTTATCATTAATGCGCCTATGGACCTTGTAAGATTTGTTTATTTTGGGAGATAATTTGTTCATCCTCTTGCTAGGGAAGTGTTATTTGCTATAATAGATCCAGACAAGGTTCGTAAGGGTATAAATGACTAGTCTCCTTCCGTGGCTTCCCGTTTCCTTCTATCAGGCCATAGTTTTTGGCCAATTTCTCGATAATCTTCCAATGTAACCTTTGGAATTCCTCAATACACTACAGGTTGGATTGACTTTTCCCTTGTGTAGTTGGATTATTAATTAAATCCAAGGGTAGGTTTGGGTTAAGTCCATAAACAACCTTAAATGGTGATGTTCCAGTTGAGCTGTGAGTCGAGCGGTTGTAAGAAAAATCATTGATGGGCAAGCATAAATCGCAGTCATGAGAATTCTTCCCAACCGCTACGCGTAGGAGGTTACTGACGGTTCTGTTTACAACTTCAGTTTGCCATCTATTTAGAGGTGACAAGAAGTATTGAACAAGAGCTTAGTGCTGAACTTCCTTTATAGGGTCTTCCAAAAGAAGCTCGTGAACTTCGAGTTACGGTCAAACACAATACTCCTCGGTACTCCATGTAGTTGCACAATTTCCTACCAAAAGAGGTTAGCGATGAATGAAACATCATTAGTTCTGTGGTAGGGAATGAAGTGGCCCATCTTATTGAACTGGTCGACCACTACCATGATTGAGTCACATCTTCTTAGCATTTGGGGAAGGCCAAGCATGAAATCAATGCTTAGATTGGTCCATGATAGCTCTGGAATTGGTAAGGGTGTGTATTCTCTATAAGGCTCTCTCCTCTCCTTTGCATATTTACACATCTCGCACCTCTTAAGTACTCGGTGTACATCCTTCATCATCCCAGGCTAGTAAAAATGCTCCTTTAATATCTCAGTCATCTTCTATTCCCTAAAATGGTTGGCAAAACCCTCGACATGAGTTTCTCAAACGAGTAGCTCCCTTGGCAAATCACTCGGTATACAAACCTACTTGCCCTTCATAAAAAACCCCTAAGTCAAGTAGAATCCTTTCGCAACTCCTTTATCATTACACTTGGCTACTAAAGGTCCAAAATGTAGCTCATGCTCATACTGATAAGGTAAAGTACCAAATCCAAGAACCTTAGCTTACAACGTTGTGATGAGGGTATGATGGCGAGAAAGTGCATTGGCCATTGTGTTGGTGCTCTCCTTCTTATATTTGATGACAAAACAAAACGTCTCTAAGAACTCGACCCATTTGGCATGACGTTAAGAAAGTTTTTGTTGCTCATGAAGATGCTTGAGAGATTCATGATTCGAATAGATGATAAATTCTCTCGACAATAGATAATGTTGCTAGTTCTAAAGTATTCGAACAAAGGCATATAACTCATTGTTGTAGGCTAAGTAATTCAGGGTAGCACTTCGGAGTTTTTCGTTGAAGTAAGCAATGGGTCATCGCTCCTGCATAAGGATAGCACCAATGCTGACACCAGACACATTACATTTAACCTTAAAAACTTTCTCGAAATCTAGCAGAGTGAGTACTGGAGCAAACATCAGCTTAGACTTCACATCTTCAAAACTCTTCTAAGCTTTCTCTAACCACCTAGACTCAACATTTTTCCTGGTCAATTCAGTCAATGGTGCAGTTATGGAATTGAAGTTCCAAATAAATCTTTGATAAAATGAAGCTAAACCATAGAAGCTCCTGACTTCGGTAGCACTAGTCAGCGTAGGCCACTCAGGAATAGCTCCACCTTTTTGTCATCAACTCGAACTCCCTTTCTTGAAACAACATATCTGAGGAATATAATCTTGCTTTGATAGAACACGCATTTCTTTAGGTTGCTGAATAATCTCTCAGTACGGAGTATGTTGAATACCAATCTTAAATGCTCGACATGAGTGATGAGGTTAGTATTGTAGACTAGAACATCATCAAAATAAACCACAACACATTTGTCAATTAACATTTTGAGCACATGATTCATTAGTTGCATAAATGTACTCGGTGTGTTAGTTAGACCAAACGACATCACCAACCATTTGAACAAACCATCCCTTGTCTTGAAGGCCGTCTTCCATTCATTCCCAGGTCTCATTCATATTTGGTGGTAGCTACCCTTTAGGTCAATCTTAGAAAAGATGCAGGCGCCATGTAACTTGTCAAGCATATCATCCAGTTGCGGGATTAGGTATCGGTATTTAATAGTGATCTTATTGATGGCTCGGCTGTTAATGCACATTCGCCACGTTTCATCCTTTTTCAATATGAGCATAGCTGGAAAGGTACAAGGGCTCATGCTCTAACGGACATATTCGCGATTCACTAACTCATCCACCTGTTTCTTTAGTTCATCTGCTTGCTTGGGATTAAGCTTATAAGTGGGTTGGTTTGATAAGGCAGCTCTTGGTTGTAGGTCAATGTAATGTTCAATACCTCTCAAGGGAGGTAAACCTTTTAGCATCTCTATAGGGAATAGGTCAGTAAAGTCTTAAAGTAGCTATTATTGCACTTCGACAGGTAAGTTTTTGGCTTCTCTAACCTCTAAGAGTCTCATGACTAAAAGAAGCACACGGTCTTCGGTCTTAACTTTTAGTGTAAACTGAGCTTGAGAAATTACTAAGGACTTTTGTTGTAGAGATCTAGCAACCTTTTCTTAGGCTTCCTACACTTCCTTCTAACTCATGAGTGTCAGTATTATTTTCTTCCTGTCCTTCTAAAACATGTAGGTGTTTCTATACCTATTGTACAACACCCTCATGTCAAATAGCCATGGTCGGTTGAGTAATATGTGAGAAGTGCACATGGAAAGGATATCATACAACACCTCGACCTTGTACCTATCACCTATCACCAATTGTAATCAGTACTTTAACTTGCTTAGCAACATGTAAGCCTCCTTTCTCGTTCAGCTAGTGAATCTTGTATAGCTTAGGGTGTGGGAGGGTCGGCAATTTCATGGCCTTGACTACTCCTTGTGTAATGACATTGGTACAACTCCCTCCGTCAATGATTAAGGCGTATAGCTTGCCATTCACCCTGCAATTTGTATGGAAGGGGTTCTCTCTTTGCTCATTCTCTTTTGCCATAACTAGATTAAGAGACCATTTGATGACAAAACAGTACTCAGTACTGCCCTTAGGAGGTTTCTCGGCATCAAGGTATTCTTGAAACTCTTCTAGCATCTGTTCAACTCCTATCTCTTCCTCTCCTTCATTGGCACTTTCTACTTTAAATTAGGGCTTGTCTTCCTTTATGGTCATGACTTAACATTTTAGACATTGACTAGCTACGTGTCTATAACTGAGACATTTAAAACATTTAATTTCTTAGGTCTTTCTTCCTGAGCTCTAACCTTGGTCTCTTCAGACCTAAGGTTCCTTGGCCTTACTCTTGCCTTAGCTTTCTTTTGGTTAGCTCGGTGCTTACCTTCGACGTTCGACCTCAAAACTATTGGATGCTTGGTCATTCCTTCAAAATTAGATCTAAATTTTCATCTCATTGCTTCATTTGAGGTCTGAAGAGACCTAGAAACTGTTGAATTCTCATCATTTCATCTCATTGCTTCATTTGAGTCCTAAAGTAAAATGTAACTCAAATCAATAACAAATTCAATGGAATTATTTCAAAATAACTCAAATATAAAAAAAAATATAACATAAAGGATGACTGTAATTTTATACTCATCAACTTACAATCTCTCAGATCTAAATTAGATCTTCCCAATTGGTTATAGGCTTCCTCTGGCCATCATGAACTCATGTTTCTTTGACCTTGCGACATACTAAATCTCTAGGTTGAAAAGCCTTGTATTTCACTTTCTAGTTATAATAGCTATAAACCCCACGAATTTAGTTATTTAAGAATAAAATTAAACTTTAGAATTGTAGATAATCTCACAATTTGATAAAGCTATGTAAGATAAAAATTTTATTAAACTATAAAATTTAATATATTATAAGTAATAAAAACTCTGAAATTCAATTCAAACCTAAATCATGTACAAAAATACTAAATCCTATATATGTGTAAATACTTGAAATTGAACTCAAACTCAAACTTAAACTTGATAAAAATCCAAAAACTATAACTTTAAGTTTATAAAATGAATAAATATAACCTACTAGTAATAAAGCCTTAGTTGATTATAATTATCGACTAATACGCGTAATTGTGTAAAAATTTTAATGAACATTGAGATAACTCATAAATATTATAAATGTAACGGGTATCAATTATATTAATAAATTTTTATAAAATTTCAATATTATTTTAAAAATAATAAATTTATAATTTTTTATTTAGTAAAACCTAATATTTTTATTTTTATTTTTATTCTTATTTTCCTTTTTCCCTTCTTTTCCCTTTCTTTTCTTTTTCCTTTTTCTTTCCTATTTTTTTTTTCCTTATTGCTACGTCTAGTTACATGATTGCATCTCCAGAAGATTGTAAAAGACACTTGTGTCATTATATTTTATTACCATGTGTAATTATGTGCATATGACAAAGGATGAGATAAGCATAAGTCAAATCATCTTAATTACCTTTTAATCTTTCCTTTTCTCTTCTTTTGGTCATGGTGGATTTTTTTTCTTTTCCTACCATCCTTATTTACGTAGCTAGAAGAAAACAAGAGCTAAACATACACATTGTTTTCTACTTTTCAAAACAAGAAAAGAAACAAGACACAAGACTGCAACTTCTCACTTTCTTTTTTCTCAAATTGTGGACAACCTTTTCTTTTCTTTCAAATTTTTTGGTGATTTCCAAAAGGGCAACAACCAAAGAAGAGGAAAAAGGATCCTTATCCTCTCTATTTTATCCAATTTACTAAAGAAATTAGGTAAGTAGTATATATAATATATTTATTTTATATTAATCTTCTTTATGTATTCTTGTGCATGCTTGTATTTTATAGTATGTATATGTAATATTAGTATTTCTTTGTATATGTATGTTCATATATGTATATAGATATTCAAGTATATTCATATGTATATCATACATGTTACAATAATTTCTATAAATAGTTATGTTTATGTACACATATACATATGTATGCGTGAATATGTATATATTTATGTAATACAAAAACACTAATTTAAGGGGGGTATATTAAGCATACGTATATATGTATAATACTATGTATACTATGTACTCTAATATATACAAATATATTTATGGATGTGATGAACATGTATGTATATTTATGTATAATATCATTTATATTACGTGTTTTAGTGTAAATATAATTATGTAATATAACTATACATGTACATATGTGTATAATGTACATTTACATGTATGTTTATATTCATACGTATAGTATATAATATACATTTAAGATTAAGGTATTTTAGTACATAAGTATGTTATATGTATAAATATACGTATATGAATAGCATTGTATATGTAAAAATATAAGTATATTTAAATAGTAAATAAAA
>JAMXBB010000399.1:2500-11280 GCA_024138015.1 Lumnitzera littorea | reverse complement strand
CAAAGGCACATTTCTCACGCTTCACGTACAAATGATTCTCCTGCAGCTTCTTGAAAACCATTCGTAAGTGCTTCACATGGTCCTGTAAAGTCCTGCTATACACAATAATGTTGTCTAGATAGACGACTACAAATTTGTTGAGATATTCACGAAATATATTATTTATTAAGGTACAAAATGTTGCAGGAGCATTAGTGAGACCGAAGGGCATCACGAAGAATTCATAAGCGCCATACCGGGTTACACAAGTCGTTTTGGGCTCATCCGCCTTAGCAATGCGAACCTGATGATAGCCTGAGTGAAGATCCAGTTTTGTAAAATATTTAGCCCCACTTAGTTGATCAAACAGATCAGCAATTAGGGGAATTAGGTAATGGTTCTTCACCGTTATCTTATTTAGAGCCCGATAGTTGATACATAATCTCAAACTCCCATCCTGCTTCTTTTGAAATAGAACAGGAGCACCGTATGGTGCTTTTGAGGGTCAAATGAAGCCTGCCTCTAACAACTCATCCAATAGCTTCTTCAATTCGGTAAGTTCGGGAGGCGACATTCTGTAAGGAGCTCTAGCTGGTGGTTTGGCACCAGGAATCAATTCAATCTCGTGATCTACCAACCTTCTGGGAGGTAATTCCTTAAGGAGCTTATTAGGCATCACATAATCGTACTCCTTTAGGACTCTCTCTATTTCCTCAGGTATCTCCGTCTTTCTTGCTTCCTCTTTCTCTGTAAGGAAAGCCAAGAAAGTTGGCTCTTGATGTTTGAGGCCTCTCTTGAGTTGGAGCGCTGATAACATCATAGCCCCAATATTCTTCCCTTCCTTGCCATTGTTGTTTGCCTTATTCCTTTGAACTATCACACAGCAAGGCTTTTCACCCATGAATAACAAGCAATCTGCTGCGGGTATGGGAGCAACTCTGGCTTGTCTTAAGAAGTCTATTCCAAGGACTATGCTGAAGTCATCCAATGGAACAGCTGTGAAGTTGAGATTTCCACTCCAATCTCCGACCTTCACTTTCACTCCTCTTGCAACTCGTCGGACAGGGTGGGCCTTGGAGTTAACAGCTTTAATCTGGCTAGTGTCCTTAGCAAGCACTAACCCTAACCTTTCCGCCTCAAGCACATCAATGAAGTTGTGTGTAGTATCAGAGTCTACCATGGCACTAACACTCTTACCATTGATGTTCAATTGGACATACATCAACTCATTATTGTTCTTAGGCTTACGTCGTACAGAGGAACTCTTTCCAACAGCCGACAACAAGTGCAATGCGCCCATTCAGGGTTGATCCTCTCCATCACTCCCCGACTCATCATCTTGGCAGACATTCTCTACTTTTTGTGCCATAGCATTGAGTGCTGCCCTATGTGGACACTTAACTACTTTGTGTGGACCATTACACAAGAAACACGAGAATGAGGGCTTCTTACCTCCATTGGTTGCCCCACTCTTTCCGGACTGGTGAGAGTTATAAGATTTTCTTTGACTCCCTCCAGTATTACTACTGCTGCTACTTGAACTTGGGGCTCCCCTACTCTTGGGTTTGCTCGACTTAACCAACTTTCCACCCTCGTATCCTATCGACACATTCTTCCCTTTATTGCCATGAGTGTAGTCAGTCAAGCGCTCAGCTGCTGCTTGTGCTGTAGCCAAGTTAGTAACTCGTTGCCTCTGTAACTCATTCCTAGCATAAGGCTTCAGTCCTTCTAGGAAATAGAATAGCTTATCATCTTTAGCCATGCTCTTGATGTCTAACATCAATGTCGAGAACTTACGGACATACTTTCTAATGTCATCACCCTGTCCAAGTTCCCTCAACTTCTTTCGAGTATTGTACTCAACATTCTCAGGGAAAAACTGAGTCGGCAACTCAGCCTTCAACTCGACCCATGTATCTACATGAGCGTTGCCATTTTGGATATCCCCATATTTGGTGCGCCACCACAGTTTGGCATCACCAGTTAAGTACATTGTAGCTGTGGTGACCTTTGACCTCTCATCATTTGTCCCCACAGTAACGAAGTACTACTCCATATCAAATAGAAAGTTCTCCAACAACTTGGCATCCCTCATTCCAGTGAATGCCTTCGGCTCTGGAATCTTTAGATGTCCTGCATGAGCAGGAACATGAACGGGGGCAGGGATAGGAGCATTTCCCACAGCCCAAGTTAAAATAGCTACTTTTGCCCGTAGCTCTTCAACAGTCTCGATTGAGGCACGAGTAGTAATTTGTCTTCTCACGTCTTCTACTTGAGTCTCCAAGCGTTGTCTTGTCTCATCGGTCGATATGTGCATTTCCTCTCTGAGGGTTTGCATGGTAACACCAAAATTCTCAGCCATCTCAGTCATCTTAGCATTCATCTCTTGATGATTGGTCTCAACTTCAGCCACTTTTACTGACAATGTGACCAAATCATCTATTCGCTTAGATACTCCCTTGAGGATCTCCTCAAAGTTATCAAGCCTTTTGCTTACCTCCTCTTATCGTGTCATGGTCGTTCCCACTGGAATAACCTAGTCTCTAATACCAACTGTCACGGGCCAAGGCTTTCGTTAGTACACAAATTGACTGTACGGCGCTTACTATCCTGCCTCTACAGTAGTAAGCAAGCCTAACTCGCATGCAATGCTAGCCAACTAGGCCTAAACCTGTAAGCAACACAACTAAGGAAGAAAGCCAACAGATTATAAGGGACACAATCTCGAATGGAAAAATGAATAGCACACTTTTATTAATTCTGATAGTAATACAAGGCTACAATGTGTGTGCACGGGGGTACAGTATATGTAATGGGTGCTGCTGGTCGTGATCAACCAACATGGTGAGTAAGAGCTTCAATCTAGAAGAGTAATGACACCCCCATAAAGAGCTTTACGGACATTATTGGGCCTGGCAGGAGTAGACATTAAAACTGGTGAAATGGCACCACTTTCTAAAAGTGGAAATTTCTAATAATAGTAAGGCCCTATCTTACACAAAAATAAAGTCCCCCCCTTATGTTACAATATGTACAAAAGAATGGCCCCTTGTCATAAAAGTATCTTACAAAAAGGGACCTTGACATCCTCCCCCACTTAATTCTATTGACGTCCTCGACAATATGTACTAGAGCTTGGATCTGGTGGCGGAGGTCTTTTGGCTGGCAAGGCTGACTTTCTCTTGGATAAGGGCTTCAGATCTTCTTCAGTCTCCCAGCTTGTATCTTCTTCTCCTCTATCACTCCACTTGACCAAATATTCTTTATGATCTTCTCCAGTGGAGGGATCTCTGACTCTTCGCTCTGTAAGGATGTCTTCTACAGCTTGACTTAGGTTGGACTTGATCTTAACGTGTGACCGCTTGGACACATTGTGAGATGGGTCTTCTATGTTTGGATAATATGGCTTCAAGATGCTAATATGAAAAACTGGATGGACCTTCAACCATGCAGGAGGCTCGACCTTATAAGCTACTCTTCCAATCTTCGATATGATAGGAACTGGACCAATGTACTTTTGGATCAATCTTCTATCCTTGTTCCTCAATGATCTGACCTATTCTGGAAGAAACTTTATGAGGACCTGATCTCCAACATTGAACTCTCTAGGTCGGCGATTCTAATATGCCCATTTCTTCATTCTCTTGGAAGCCTTTTCAAGGTACGATTTTGCTACTTCTGAACTCTACTTCCAATCCCTGGTGAATTGATAGGCTCTTGGGCATCTCCTGGTATATCGTACTGCCACTGTGTGAGGTAAGAGTGGTTGCTGACCCGTAATGATCTTTACAGGGCGCT
The DNA here is from genome assembly GCA_024138015.1 of Lumnitzera littorea. NCBI lineage: Eukaryota > Viridiplantae > Streptophyta > Magnoliopsida > Myrtales > Combretaceae > Lumnitzera > Lumnitzera littorea. The sequence goes on along the minus strand of JAMXBB010000399.1, from coordinate 7,503 downwards.
TGTTGGAGGAAGAGCTTCGCTGGATGTTGAAACAGAACTGGGCGATATCCAGCAAGTCAACCCAATTCTTCTGGTTGGCACTGACAAAGTGCCGAAGGTATTCCTCCAGCAACCCATTGAATCTCTCTGTCTGTCCGTCACTCTACGGATGGTAACTGGAGGTCATGCTCAGCTCGGAGCCTAGGAGTTGGAACAACTTTGTCCAAAACTTCCATGTAAACTTGGCGTCCTTATCACTTACAATATTTTGGGGTACACCCCAAAATTTTACCACATGCTTGAAGAAAAGCTGGGCTGTCTCTTCTGCACTTGAACTCTTCGTGGTAGGAATGAAGGTGGCATACTTAGAGAACCTGTCAACAACAACAAAAACATATGAGTGCTCCCTTACTTTTGGTAGGGAAGTGATAAAGTCCATGGAGACGCTTTCCCATGGGTGAGAGGGCATAGGAAGTGGCTCCAAGAGGCCTACCTCCTTCTGCCTCTCAACTTTGTCCTACTGGCAGGTTAAGCAAGTCTTCATATAAGTCATCACATCCTCCTTCTTATCCGGCCAGTAATAGCCCTACTTCAATAAGCTCCATGTCCTTTGCCAGCCTGGATGTCCAACCCACAAAGTATCATGGCACTCTCTCATGAGTGCCCTTCTCAAGTTGCCCGCCTTCGGGACATACAATCGGCGCCCCTTTGTTCAAATGAGGTCACCTTCTACCCAAAATCTGCGCGTCTTCCCTTCTTCAACCAACTGCTTGAGATTTTTGGCCAATAGGTCTTGACCTATGTGTTGCTTGATCTGCTCTTGAATTGAAGTTGAGATTTGACTCGCCGACTGGTGTGCAATCTGTGCTAAGGATGCTAAATCAGCTCGCCTACTTAAAGCATCTGCCACCTGATTAGTCTGTCTACTACAGTACTCAATCTCCATATCAAACTCTATAAGAAACTCTTGCCATCTGGCTTATTTGGCTGAAAGCTTCGGTTGAGTCAATATATAGCTAGCAGCAGAATTGTCTGTCTTCACTAGAAACTTAGATCTTAGTAAATAGTGTTTCCAGGTCCTTAGACAATGAACAATTGCAAGTAACTCCTTCTCTTGGGCTGAGTACCTGTGCTTTGTTTGATTTAGCTTCCTACTCTCATATGCCACCGGATGACCCTCTTGCAACAACACTCCACCTAATGCAATGTCTGAGGCATCCGTGTGGACTTCAAAAGGCTTAGAAATGTTAGGAAGTGTGAGGATTGGCTCCTCCATGACTACACGCTTCAACTCCTCGAAGGCACTTTGACATATCCTATCCCATGACCATGCTTGGTCCTTCTTAAATAGATCTGTGAGGGGTGTAACTCGATGGGAATATCCCTCAACCAATTTTCTATAGTAATTTGTGAGTCTAAGGAAGGACCGCAACTCTGTTACACTCTTAGGCACCGGCCATTGCCCGATTGCTTCCACCTTTGCCATATCCATTCGGATCTACCCTTCTTCAACAACATGACCCAAGAAGTTGATGTGCTTCTAGGCAAAGGCACATTTCTCACGCTTCACGTACAAATGATTCTCCTGCAGCTTCTTGAAAACCATTCGTAAGTGCTTCATATGGTCCTGTAATGTCCTGCTATACACAACAATGTCATCTAGATAGAAGACTACAAATTTGTCGAGATATTCATGAAATACATTATTCATTAAGGTACAAAATGTTGCAGGAGCATTAGTGAGACCGAAGGGCATCACCAAGAATTCATAAGCGCTATACCGGGTTACACAAGTCGTTTTGGGCTCATCCGCCTTAGCAATGCGAACTTAATGATAGCCTGAGCGAAGATCCAGTTTTGTAAAATATTTAGCCCCACTCAGTTGATCAAACAGATCAGCAATTAGGGGAATTGGGTAATGGTTCTTCACTGTTAGCTTATTTAGAGCCTGGTAGTCAATACATAATCTCAAACTCCCATCCTGCTTCTTTTGAAATAGAACAGGAGCCTCGTATGGTGCTTTTGAAGGTCGAATGAAGCCTGCCTCTAACAACTCATCCAATAGCTTCTTCAATTCGGTAAGTTCGGGAGGCAACACTCTGTAAGGAGCTCTGGCTGGTGGTTTGGCACCAGGAATCAATTCAATCTCATGATCTACCGACCTTTTGGGAGGTAGTTCCTTAGGGATCTTATTAGGCATCACATAATCGTACTCCTTTAGGACCCTCTCTATTTCCTCAGGTATCTCCGTCTTTCTTGCTTCTTCTTTCTCTGTAAGGAAAGCCAAGAAAGTTGGCTCTTGATGTTTGAGGCCTCTCTTGAATTAGAGCGCTGATAACATCATAGCCCCAATATTCTTCCCTTCCTTGCCATTGTTGTTTGCCCTATTCCTCTGAACTATCACATAGCAAGGCTTTCACCCATGAATAACAAGCAATCTGTTGCAAGCATGGGAGCAACTCTGGCTTGTCTTAAGAAGTCTATTCTAAGGACTATGTTGAAGTCATCCAATGGAACGGCTGTGAAGTTGAGATTTCCACTCCAATCTCCAACCCTCACTTTCACTCCTTTTGCAACTCCTCGGACAGGGTGGGCCTTGGAGTTAACAGCTTTAATCTGGCTAGTGTCCTCAGCAAGCACTAACCCCAACCTTTCTGCCTCAAGCACATCAATGAAGTTGTGTGTAGCATCAGAGTCTACCATTGCACTAACACTCTTGGCATTGATGTTCAACTGGACATATATCAACTCATTATTGTTCTTAGGCTTACGTCGCATAGAGGAACTCTTTGTAACAGCCGACAACAAGTGCAATGCGCCCATTTGGGGTTGATCCTCTCCATCACTCCCCGACTCATCATCTTGACAGACATTCTCTACTTTTTGTGCCATAGCATTGAGTGCTGCCCTATGTGGACACTTAGCTACTTTGTGTGGACCATTATACAAGAAACACGAGAATGAGGGCTTTTTACCTCCATTGGTTGCCCCACTCTTTCCGGATTGGTGAGAGTTATAAGATTTCCTTTGACTCCCTCTAGTATTACTACTGCTGTTACTTGAACTTGGGGCTTCCCCACTCTTAGGTTTGCTCGACTTAACTGACTTTCCACCCTCGTGTCCTGTCGACACATTCTTCCCTTTATTGTCATGAGTGTAGTCAGTCAAGCGCTCAGTTGCTGCTTGTGCCATAGCCAAGTTAGTAACTCGTTGCCTCTACAACTCATTCTTGGCATAAGGCTTCAGTCCTTCTAGGAAATAGAATAGGTTATCATCTTCAGCCATGCTCTTGATGTCTAACATCAATGTCGAGAACTCATGGACATACTTTCTAATGTCATCACCCTATCGAAGTTCCCTCAACTTCTTTTGAGCATTGTATTCAACATTCTCAGGGAAAAACTGAGTCGGCAACTCAGCCTTCAACTCGACCCATGTATCTACATGAGCATTGCCATTTTGGATATCCTCATATTTGGTGTGCCACCACAGTTTGGCATCACCAGTTATGTACATTGTAGCTATGGTGACCTTTGACCTCTCATCATTTGTCCTTACAGCAGCGAAGTACTGCTCTATATCAAATAGAAAGTTCTCCAACAACTTGGCATCCCTCACGCCAGTGAATGCCTTCGACTCAGGCATCTTTAGATGTCCTGCATGAGCATGAACTTGAATGGGGGTAAGGATAGGAGCATTTCCCACAGCCCAAGTTAAAAATAGCTACTTGTGCCGGTAGCTCTTCAACAGTCTCGATTGAGGCACGAGTAGTAACTTGTCTTCACACGTCTTCTACTTGAGTCTCCAAGCGTTGTCTTGCCTCATCAGTCGTTATATGCATTTCCTCTCTGAGGGTTTGCATGGTAACACCAAAATTCTCAGCTATCTTAGTCATCTTAGCATTCATCTCTTAATGATTGGTCTCAACTTCAGCCGCTCTTACTGATAATGCGACCAAATCATCTATCCGCTTAGATACCTCCTCTTATCGTGTCATGGTCGTTCCTGCTGGAATAACCTAGGCTCTGATACTAACTGTCACGGTCCGAGGCTTTCGTTAGTACACAAATAGACCGTACGGCGCTTATTATCCTGCCTCTACAGTAGTAAGCAAGCCTAACTCGCACGTAACGCTAGCCAACCAGGCCTAAACCTGTAAGCAACACAACCAAGGAAGAAAGCCAACAGATTATAAGGGACACAATCTTGAATGGAAAAAGGAATAGTACACTTTTATTAATTCCGACAGTAATATAATGCGTGTGCACGGGGGTATTGTGTATGTAATAGGTGCCGCCGGTCGTGATCAACCAACATGGTGAGTAGGAGCTTCAATCCAGAAGAGTAAAGAGCTTTATGGACATTATTGGGCCTGGCAGGAGTAGATATTAAAACTGGTGAAATGGCATCACTTTGTAAAAGTGGAAATTTCTAATAATAGTAAGGCCCTATCTTACACAAAAATAAAGTCCCCCCCCCCTTATGTTACAATATGTACAAAAGAATGGCCTCTTGTCATAAAAGTATCTTACAAAAAGGGACCCTGACATAAGGCATAGCATACATGCTCAAGGCCCATCGTCGGCCATGCTCCCATGTTGTCGTCGGGCTTGCCATGTACGTGCAGTGGCATCGTCGATGGGTTTGAGATGGTCCCGTGTATTGGCATCGTGTGCCGTGCGTCACCCCCTTCGGGTGGCACAAGTGCAGCCCACGCACGTACACGATAGCCGTCGGGTGCGCCATGGGCGCTCTTCTTCGGTATGTCCCCGTCGGTGCTCGACATGTGCCGGCCATCGGCGACCTCTCCGGCGAAGCTCCGGCAAGCCTTGAGTGACCTTCCTGTCGCTCTCGGGCGACCCTTGGGCGCTCTGTCTCGGCATGTCCCCGTTGGTATTCGATTCATAATGTCCCCCGATGCATCATGGGCGAGTGCTTGACCACTTGGGCAGTACTTGGGCGACCATCCGACACTCTTTCTCGTGCTTGTCCCTGTTGGTATTGGATGTGTTATGTACCCACAG
>JAMXBB010000398.1:0-11289 GCA_024138015.1 Lumnitzera littorea | reverse complement strand
TGTATGGATTTAAAAAAAAAATAATGAAACACAACTTATGAAAAATCTTAAACTAAATTTGATGTTCTTGTATTAGTCTCTTTCTCCTTAGTCATTTCTTTATTTCATTTTCTTTCCACTCCATTTTCCTCATTTAGTATGTTCAACTCTATTAAAGTTAAAAAAATAATAATAATCTGCGTAAAACCACCAAAATAAAGTATGTTATTAACTTATTTTATTTTGATGTAATAATTTCTTTGTATTAGATTTGAAAAATATCTTGTAATAAATTTATTTAGTATTGTTCAAATCAAGATTTATTTGAGATTAATGTCTGTATATTTTTCTCTTATCCAAAATTAGGATTTATGGTTTGAAAAAATTTGGTCAAAAGATTAGGATTTAATAATTATGATGCATGGAGCATCATTATAGATACTAACTATGATTTGAAATATTGTAATTTTTAATTTAGGAATATACTTATTGCCAAAATAAGTTAACCCCCAAACAAGTCCAATTTACAATTATTTATTTAGTATTTAAAGTTAATATCGAGATTTCACAAAAATTGATATGTTTATATAATAATGATCGATAAATAAAATAATCAAAAAGAAAAATAAATGAACAAAATTAGAAGGTATGAGACCTCATGATTAAGTTTTTCACATGGATTGTGAGAAGATGGTACTAATTTATAAGATCATGATTGTGAATATTTTATTAATACAAGTTTAAAACTTTTAGGTCAAGTAATTGAAATAAGCCTCTTAATATTTGTTAGCTTGGCTATTCATTACTTTTATCCTAAGGCGTTACAAATGATATCAGAGCGGGCTCTTTACTAGTAGATGAATGTTTTAGGTTTGGTTTCAGTTTAGAGAAGAGGTTCGAGAAAGGTAGGAAATGTTACCAAAGTATGACTCCTTACATCTCTTTAAGATAACTTATAAATAATAGATAGCTCAAATCATATACCGAAAAAAAAGGGACGATCTGAGCTCAATTGTAAGGTCTCATAACAAAGACATCCCATATTTAAGGGGAAGAGATTGCAAGACCTTATAGTTAATTGTCCCATTTGAATTATGAAATGTTATAGTATTAGTTTATAAGACTATGGTTGTGAATATCTTATTAACACAAATTTGAAACTTTCGAGCTAAGTGGTTAAAATAGACCTATTAGTATTTGTTAGCTTAGCTATTCACTACTTTTGGCGTAGGATGTTACAAAAGGAAAAGAAAATAAGTAGAAACTGAACATATCGAAATTTATGAGAATAAAAAATTTACAGATTCTACAGGTATCCTGTTCCCTGTACTTGGTGGTTATAAAATGTTATAGGGTAAGGTATAGGTAACAAAGTTTGGGAACTTGTACTTATAGGGTAGGGTCACCCTATACTCGCTTAACCCTATTAAACCTATTCATTTAATATATAAAGCTCGGAAAATTAGGTAAAACATTTTTTAAGTATTTTTTTTTAAGGAGTTGACATGTGATCAAATGGGAAAATTTTTAGTTAAAATTTGCATGGGAGGAATAATTTTTAACTAAGCACTAGTCTTTAAAAAAAAAAAACCTTAAAAACAAAAAAGAATCGAGATTTGGGGACATTGCATTTAAAGTTATACAGCTACTAAACAAGGTTTCTAATTAAAAGGTTCGATTTATTTCCTTAAATTTAAATAACTTAACCATTTGTAGCAAAGAAAATTTAAGAGAAGATCTCTTTAAAAAAATCTAAAAAAATATAATTTTTATTTCTTTAAAAAACAACTAATTTTTATTTTTTAAAAGCAAATTCTTTCCTTAAAAGAGAAAAAAAAATTTAGATTTTTTCTTGGTTACTCCTAATATGTCTATATAGCTACTATTTGGGATCAAGCTATCATTATTTATAATCGCTTCTTCTTTTTTCTTTTTTTTTGAATTTTTAAAACTATTTGAGTTTAAGTTCTTACATTTCTTTTTGAAAAATTTTTCTATTTTTAGAAACATTTTTCAAGCTTTTAACTTTTATTTCTAAAAGATATTTTGTTTTAAAATGATTTTTATATCTAGTAGATGTACCAAGTTATGCATGCAATAATACAAACTAAAACAAGATTTTTATCGCAAAATATAAGAAAAAATGCATTAAAATATAATATATGTGTGTATGCATGTATGTCTATATATCTATATATAATCATAGAGATGAAAATAAACATATAATAAACGGATAGTAGAGGCATGTAAGCACTCCTTTGGAGAACTCCACCATCTCACATAAATAAACTTGTGTCGTGATTGGTACGTAGAAACTAATTGGCATGGAATGGCGATTTTAACTTTCATTTTCTTTCATTGTGTTTGAAAGTGCCTTTAAAGGGTCAAATAGCGATTCCTTAAAATTAGCGATTTCGGCTTCAATTATAAGCTTCGATTCTCATTAAATGATAAGACTTCGAGCAAAGAAAAATTTGTGCTTTCTGAACTTTTTTCGATTTTCAAACCCTATTTTAATCCTCAAAAAAATGAATATAGATGCATTTCTTATTGCCAATTCGTAGTATTCCATGTCAACTTCGCAATTTCACCATTAATTTAGAGAAATCAAAAGAAAATTAGATAAAAAATGAGTGCAAAGTGAGTTGTACAAGCTTGATATCACATGAGAAAGTGTGAGAAACTGAGGGAAAGGGAATGAAAAAGTCTGCTGATGTAGTGCCACACAATGCCACGTCAACCATGCTACCTAACTAGACACCGTCACATGTCTTAATAGAGACATGGTGCAATAGGGCTAAGACACTTGGCAATTTAGGGGCAAAAAGGAAACAAAAGTGTAATTACACGTTATAAGAATTGAACCCAAGACCTCATCTCTTTTCCATTACTAAGACCAAATATATTATCAAATGAGCTGTTGCCCCATAACCTAAAATATTATACAACTAAATTATATTTAAACTATAAATCCTTTTGACTATGTTTAAAAAATTTATCAAAATAAATACCCTCGAAACGACTCAAGATAAATAATAAAAAAATAAAATAAAATAAATCCTAATTCCCCTTTTCTATTTTTCTAAGTTTTTGTATTTTTTCTAAAGTTTTCTATTTTTTGTGCTTTTTCTAATTTTTCAATTTTTTGTATATTATTTTTTTATTTTTCTTTTGTATTTTTGAATTAGGACCGTTTTTTCCTTATTCTAAAAAAAAAAAAAACTCTAAAACTACGGGGGGAGAAATTAGGATGTCTATAATAGCTCCTCATTGCGGTAAAGTTTCAAACTTTACCATAAAGACAAAAGGAGATACTATTTTTGCATTGGGAATAAATTTGCCTTAAGAAATTATACAACTAATTAACTATCCTAAGCCTGATCCATTGGGGATTTAGTGAAAGGTAAAAGATGAAGGAGAGAGAAGGCGCTCAAAGTTGGCTAAGACATAAGAGTGGGTTCAGAGAATGGTATAAACTAGTTGACCGTAAAAGTGATATTGACTTAAGGGTAGCACCCTAAGAGAGGGCAAGAATCCTAAAAAATACTAAAATGGAAGGTAGTGCCCTTGTGGGCTAACGAATACCTTAAAATGATACCAAGAGGAAGGTAGCATCCTTGTAGGCTAGCAAGAACCCTAAAATGTTACTGAAAGGAAGGTACAGCTCCCTATGCTAGCAAGAACCCTAAAATGGTATCATAAGGGAGTGTAGTGCCCTATGAGTTGGCAAGAATCCTAAAATGGTGCAAAAGAGAGGATAGTGCCATATGAGTTGATTAACCAAAGTGGAAGTGTCTTTAGAAGACTAGTAACCCTAAATGAGAATCAATTTCAAACCCAGTCATGTTCTTTTGAACTAACTAATATAGGTAGGAGTGTCTTTAGGGGATTAGCAACTCTAAATAAGAATTAATTTTAAATCCAGTCATGCTCTTTTGAGTTGACTAATCTAGGCGAAAGCGTCTTTAGGGGGACTAACAACCCTAAATGATAATCGATTTAGAAAACCTAGGTATATTTCTTTGAGCTGATTAACCTAAACGATAATGTCTCTAAGGAACTAGTAACCTTAAATGAAAATTGATTTTAAACTTGGTCATGTTCTTCTAAGCTAACTAACCCAAGTCGAAGTGTCTCTAAAGAACTAGCAACCCTAAACGATAATCAATTTTAAACTTAGCCATGCCCTTTTGAGATGACTAATCTAGGTGAACAGGTAAAGTGCTCTTTGAGTTGGTTAAAACCCTAAACGACAAATTAAAACTTGATCGTACTCCTTCGAGCTAACTAACTTAGGCAAATAGGGAAAGCGCTCATTGAGCTGGTTAAAATCTTAAAGGGCAAATTGAAACCCGATTATATTCTCATAAGTCGACTAACTTAGGTGAACAGGTAAAGCGCTTCTTGAGTTGGCTAAAACCCTAAATGACAAATTGAAATCTAGCAATGCTTCTTTAAGCTAACTAACCTAAGCAAACTGACAAAGCGCTCATTAAGCTAGCCAAAACCCTAAAGGAGATGTAAGTCAAGGCAACGCTTTATAAGCTAACTAAAACCCTCAATGAGATAGGTGATGGGAAGTGCCTTACGGGCTCACTAAAACACTTAGAGAAATCAATAAAGAGAAGCACCCTATGGGCTTACTAAACTCTAAGAAATTAGCAATGGAAAGCACCTTACGGGCTAGTTAAAATCTTAAAGAGATTGGTGATGACAAGTACCTTACGGGCTTGCTAAAACCTTAAAGAGAGATTTGAATCGAGACAACGCTCTATAAGCTAACTAAAACCTTAAAAGGATTCAAATTAAGAAAGTGTTATACGAGTTTGCTATAACTCTAAAGGATAATTAAAGGAAGGAGAGCGTCCTATAGGTTAGCTTATGACCCTAAATGGCAATCAAAGAAGTTAAAAGTGGAGAATATAACCAATTTGAAAAACCTCTTGGCTTGAAAAATTTACAAACAAGGAATTTGTTTGAAAATCATTTATGACAAAAAAGGCATCAAGGATAAAGCCCCTTCATCAATTATTAGGAAAACTACTTCAGAGAATGACTAAGACAGATAAGGTCGACTTAAAAGGTGTGACCTTATTAGAAAAAGACAAACAACTTGATTTGAAAGCTTTTACATGTATTTAAAAATAAATGGAGAAACTTGTAAAAAGCCTTTTCCTTCTCTCTCTTTCTCTTTCTTTTTTCTCTTTATTTTTTTTTTGTTTTTTTCCCTTTTTCCTTTTCTCTCTCTTTTTTTTTTAAAGTTTGCTAAAAGGTATAAACTCTTAGTTAGGAAGCATGAACCATCCTTTTCTTTGATAACCATGATGAGCATTTCATACTCTTCTCAACCTCTGAAAATATATGCTATCTTAATACTATCAAGGCTAAATCGATGGCATGTTAACCTTTCTAGTAGGGTTTTGTGACTTTTAACATTTCTTTATCGAAGAAATGGTAACCCATGATTAGTTTAGTAAAAAAAAGACTTTTTTACACACTCATGGTTTTAATTTCACTCTTGATTAATATTTCAAAAATTATAATCTAGTTTGTACGTGATATATCTTAGTCAATCTATAAGGTCTTTTTCGATAATGTATTGTAAATTGGGCTTTTGGTTGAATGTTTGCAAAAGAGATTAATGAGGAGGTTTATCTTGAAAGAATTATTTTTATCTAACCTAGATATACAAGTTAAGAACCTTTTAGAAAAAAAAAATAGAATTGTGCTTACCCTAGTTTCAAAAATAATTTTCGTTTAAGATAAATTATTTCTCATGATCAAAAGAATTTTTATTAAACATGGGTCATATTGTGAGTGAAGAGGCCTTGTGTTTATGATTTAGTATGAGTAAGGAGGTTTTATGTTTGTAATTTGGAGTATGATTTGGAATAGGTATATAGGTTTTGTATTTTTGGGCTATTCGAGATTTTGGGCCTTCTTTGTTTGGGGCACTTATGTTCAAGTTTACTTTCTTATTGAAATAATGTACCTTTAGAGCTTTTCTCTTGCATTCAGCCCAATTTACGAGCTTCTTCTCTTCTTCTCCTTTCGTTTCTTCTTCTTCTTCTTCTTTTTCAATTATTTTTCCCTATTTCGTCATTGTTTCTTATCCCTTTTCCTTAGGCCCAAAAGTAACTACCTTCCCAAAATGTTTGGATTATGTGTATAAAGTTCTTATAAACTCCTCTTCATTTCAAAGAAAATAAATTATCAAAAATAAATATTATCCTTGAATCAATGCTACCAAAGCAAGCATAAACTAGTTTTTATTGTTTTCTCCCAATTAAATACCTTAACCCCCAAATTGCCCAATTGTAAGGCTAGTTCTTAACAGGAATTAATTTTTAAATATTCTCTTAATAGGCTCAATAGGGTTAATAAAGGGTATCTGTATGTAGGGACATTAGAAAATGATTATCTAACTTCATTTTGATTTCCATATCAAATTCAAAATAGACCTCTTTAAGGAATAAGTTCAAAATATTATCACCATGATGTCACTCAACCTTCAAAGTATTTAAGGTTTAGTGTATGAGATATGGTTTGTCTCTTTTCATTCTAAACCTTTTTAAAAGTGAGTTACCATATCCCTATGTAGGAGTTCATATTGATTTGCCTTAAGGTGGAAATTGACTTTATCATTTAGTTTCTCAAAATATGCCCTAGTATGAAGCAATACTTTTCATTCAATTTAAGTTTAAAATTGAGGTTATATTTGACTTTTTCTAACTTAGTTCATGGTTGGGTTCGGTTTTCTTAATGGACCAAGGGTTTTTGCTTTGTTCGACTACTTTGATGGGTCGAGATTTATGTTTAGGTTGGTTGCCTAAATAGGCTAAGTATTCTTGTTTTGCCTTAGCGAACCGAATGTTCATGTTTAGGTTGGCTGTCTTAACGGGCCGAGGGTTAATGTTTAGGTTGGCTGCTTGAATAGCCTAAGGGTTCGTGTTTTAGGTTGGCTGCTTTAATGGGCCAAGGGATGTGTTTGTCTCGAGTCCTAAAAGAATTTTTAATAATTAGCAACTTTTCTCTTTTCTTTTTCTTTTTTTTTTCTTCGTGAAAGAGAAAGATAAGGCTTTATTTTTCAGGAACTGAGTGATCTAGTTACAAATAAGGATGATGATTTAAGGGTTCTATTTACAATCCTATGGAATTTATTTACATTTCCTTAAGTGTTAGATGAATACTATTGAAAGTTTATTTACACAAAAGGAATATTAAAGAATCAAGAATGACATGCTAAAGGGAAATTTTATTATCTTGACAAATCGGCGTACAGAGAAAAACAAAGGAAAAGGGCTTAACATTTATTCTTGATTATTATTTAATTGAACTTAACATTTATTTAGGCCCTTTAGCTACAATTTGAAAAACCCTACTCTAACTTTTGCAAGCGAGTTCTAAAGTCTTCCGCCGTTTCACAAGTTTATCCATGGACTTGTTTAAGAAGGGCTTTTAAAGCCCGATTGTGAGCTTAAGAACATTCGAGCATTTCTCTTAGATATGCAATATCGGCTTCTACCAATTGTTCATGAATCCTAAGAAGGTCCTATAGCTTATCAATTCTCTTATTGTTAACTTGTTGGTCACCTACCATTATCTATAGGCCTAGAGATTTCATGGATTAGAATCGTTTATAAATGAAACAAAAGAATGCAGGTAGAAGCATGCAAATGTTATAACCATTAGGTTAATACATCATTCTTTAAGTTACAACCTTACTATTTATTCAGTATTTACAAAATACCCTTAACTTTTATAAAAGAACAAGTACAAAAATTGATCATATTTCTAAAACACTCAAACATTAGTAGGGTTGCAACTTTTAGGAGTTGTCTATTAACTCATGATTTAAGTTTATGTGATTTAAGTGGGTTTTAAAGGTTCTTAAGTACTATGAATTCACGAGTTTTTTTATAAAACAATTCATTAGTCACATCAAAGCTCAAGCGAGGTGCCCTAATCAATCTCAAGCGGTAGTTACATCACTATACTCGGAGCCTATATAATGGTCTCCCATCCTAGGATCCTAAGATAGCCTAGGTCTAACTATATCTACCTTGCATCATTAATGCAATCATCCCCCCTAATATCCAAGTATGTTACATGCAAAAGTAAATGTTACAATTAAAACAAAGAATATTTACAAGAAAATAATCACAAAACTAACATAGTTATTTTGAAAAACAAATTTAATTTCGGAAGGTTTTGGTAACTAGTGTCATGCCCCAAATAGAAAGAGTCATAATAGTCCCACCGTATAAACTAATTTAAGATAGAAGCTGACCTCACAACTGCTATCGTAAATACAGTTCATACAAGGCGCATAACTCAACCAGCTTGAAATGTTTGTTTTAATACTTGTTAATAACCAAACCTGTGGTAGAGCTTCTACAAAATACCTGTTCTATACAACTTGTTGTCTAGTATCACAACAGTATTTATACAAACGTTTTATGTCCAAAGGTAAAGTTTACAATCAAAGTTTATTAAAAACCACAAGTTTTGCAGTTTATATACAATAAGTTAGGAAACTAGTAGGTTCTTAGGGAATTCTCAATTAGTTTCCTCAAAAACCCAAGGACAAAGTCAAAAGCCCAGGTTCAGTTGATTCCTTGATCCTCACTTTTCTAAATAGTAGCACACTAACTTGGGAACAGTAGTATCTGAATATCCTGACCTCACTCAACACCTACAAAAGAGTCTATAAAGATGTAAGTACAACTAGCTCAATAAGTGAGACGGAGTCAGAAGAGTACTGTACAAACACAAATAAAGTTAATAATTATGATGAAATGCAATGCAATCAAACAAATGAAACATCGCACAATGTTATCCGATCCACTATGAGGTTAGAGAAATCACATCTACTCTAACCTAGATTAAGGAGTTTCATCACAACTCAAGTCAAACCAAACCTAGGCTTGTACAATAGAGAACACCCTCCTCTCATGACTGCTTTCAAACCATGGCCTCCAACCTTACCGTGACCTCCTCTCATGTCACTTAGTTCGGCTAAGGGTAGGGAAAGGACCATTTCAACTATTTTCATCGAAGGAAGTCGGTATTTGGCTTGACACTCTTAATCGTTTCCCTTAATGGTTGTTATGCATGTCCAGTTTTATTTTAATAGAATAAACGTTAGTTTTAATTAGGGGTAGCTGACAAATTCATACAATACAGAATCAATATAATCATGTAGAACAGCACGCCAAGGAGTTGAACTCCTGTCATAATTGAGTATCATCCACACACACAGCATGCGTACAATCAACTAACTACAAACACAACCAAAATTACACTTGGGTCTCCGGATACTTTGAACGGTATCCAAATAAGCGGTGAAACCACAATCCTAACTTACTTGTTTAGACGTTCACTATTGTTGACTCCAATCGTCAATCATCTTTATATTGGAAGATCCTATTTACACAAAAGACCCAAATTCAGTTTTCGTAATTATTACGAAAATATTAGGATTTAATTTAAAATGGTTATATATATTATTATTTTCATAATATATAGTCGTATCATCACTATATACTATTACGTATTATATATCGTTTCAATTGTATCAAAACATACTTTTAATTTATTAATTCACATTTTAATTTTGGAAAGGTTACTGAAATACGTACATTCTTGAATATGATAAAATTACAGGTTAAATTATTTAAAGTTGTTCGATTTTAACAAAATTAGTGTTGTTAGGTTCATATAAATCTAACGACACGTTTTATGAGTCTTATTTTTATTTCTAGAGATGACTTTTAACGAGTAGTTCAAGTTTTTAATATAGTTATACGTAATTATATAAATATGATCGTATTATACATAATTTATGCTATTAAATTGCATTTTACCTAATTTGTCTATATATCATTACAATATAAGTATTATCCAATTCTAATATATTTCAAGTGTATCTCGATAAGAAAATATTAATAAATATAATAAAAATATTCATTTAATCTAATCTGATTAGCAATCCTATATATAGTTTTTATTTAACTATTTAATTCATTTTAGTTTATTAATATTAAAAATACACCTCGACTTGTAAATTAAGCTATTTTACTTAGTAAATTCGTAATAAATAGTTCAGCTTATCAAATAATTTTCCAAAAATTTCTATAAAATCCTAAAAATATGGGGAATTCAGTTGTCACTTGGTTTCAAGTTTCCGACCTATCGCCTATATATTCGTATTGACGATTTTACTTATAAATTATTATAAATTACCCAATTATAATTCTTTTTACACTAAATTAATTTCAATTTGACTTAATACCGTTATTATTTATTATAGATCAATACGTGTCCATTTCATCAATTAATTTCATAATTTCCTATTTAATTCATAATTTCAACCTATTTTCAAGCAAAAAAATTCAATAAATATTAAAAATATTCAAATAAAAATTCAAGCTACGTAGCAATTATTTATATATCATACACATTCTACACAAAAATTTTCAACTGGAAACAATATCATTTAGTACATTTATTTTATAAATCTAAATTTGGATGAACAATAGATTTCTTAAGAAAGTATATTAAATATTATAAATTTTTTAAAAATAAAAATATCTCATGAAAGAACATTCAAAATAATCTAAGTACAATTTTTTTCATAATTTTCTGGGTGAATTTACTAATTTTTAAAAATTATTGAAAAACAGGGTAGGGAATTGACTTTGGTGTTTTTGGGTGCTCCAGTGGCTGGCAGCAATTAGGTGGTTATCAGACAGCCTGCGTAGTGGGTAGACTATGTGGGGTTGGCTGGGTTTCATAACAGAATTAATTTAGGTTCGAATTCTAGCTTAGCACGAAAATTACTCTGTTTTTATCTAATTTTCTTAAATTGTTCTATTTTGCAGATTTTTTTTCTCTCTCTATTCTTAGTTTCTAATTGCTAAACTATTGCTAGTCTGCTGAAGGTGTAGTATTTATAGAATTTTTTCATCACTTAGGAATTTTTCTTTTTCTTTTTCTTTTGTTTTCTCCATTTAATGAACTAGAAGGTATCCATTTTTCATCCTTCTACTTTTGAATCATCATAATCTTTTCTTCTACAGCAGCCACGGTAGCATCTAGCAATTTCCAGACGTTTTGGAGTTGATTTGGATCAACTTTAGTATATTTTAGTTGAATAATGATACTATATATATATGTTATGTTCAAATTAGTTATTTAATTAGTATATAAGTATACACCCTATGTAAATATCACGTGTATTATATAATTTTACTCATATAATTAAATTCCTAACATATATATATTTTTTTATTTTTAGGATATATTCTC
>JAMXBB010000397.1:0-11291 GCA_024138015.1 Lumnitzera littorea | reverse complement strand
TATAAACATATGCTATTAGTATAAGATGTACAAATACCATAAAATATTATAAAAATACCATAAAAATACTATAGCTCTATATATGTATACTATCATATACATATATATTTCTTAAAATAAATTCCTTACCTTGTAGTTTTTATTTTTTTCTTCTTTTCCTTCTTCTTTTCTTCCTTCTTTCTCTCTTTTCTTTCTTTCTTTTTCTCTCACAGTGTGCAGATTGTGTGTGTGTTTGTGCAAATTTTTTTTTCTTTTTCCATATTTATATTGATTTCCTTTGCTCACGTGATATTAGCTTCAATCTTAAGCTAAGTAACTTTTTATTAATGTACATAAGACAACAAATATAACATTGCGTGGCGGCTTCTTTTGGCTTTCAATTTGCTAACTTTGTTTTCTACGTTTTGTACAGGGGAAGACAAAGTAGAAATGAGGAGAGGAAATGAGATAAATTGAAAATGGAAGAGAAGGAAAATGAAAGTTATTAATAAATATGTGTAATTTTTCGAATCATATAAATTATAACGAATCTCCTCGTAGATTAATTTTCAAAATTTTGTGAAATTTTATCAATTTAACTGGTACCCGTTACAATTATAATTTTTATAAGTTATTATGGTAATTTCATTACAATGTCCTACAAACAGGCGATTTAGTCGAAAATTACATTCGACTATAATTTTATTGTTATTGTGTAATATTTAACTATTTTATAGGTTTACGTTTATGATTTTAGGGTCTCGAGCAATTTTAAGTTCAGTTTCGATTAATAATGCATAAACTAGTTTTAAGGTATTAGTAAGCGATTTAGGGTTTTGATCAATTTCTAAGGTTTTTACTATTTATAATATATTTAGATTTATGATTTATTAAATTGTTATCTTACTCGGCTTTGATGACTCTTCAAGTCATCTATAGTCTTAGGGTTCAATCCTTTTCTTAAATAGCTAAATTTGCGGGGTTTACAAAGTTCCTCCACACTAGACTTTTTTTCTTGAGGAAGAGGAGCTAGGAATGGTCTTTGAAATCCAGGTGGGCCATAGTTGGTCTTCTACTGGCCTTAGTTTTGATTTCCCCATGAGAAATTGGGGTGATTCCTCCATCCAGGATTATAAGTGTTGCTGGAGGGGTTATTTTGTTGCCTAGGTGGATTTCCTAAATAATCTACCTATTCCAATTGTTCTTGTGCTCCATAACCCTGCATGCCATAGTCACTTACATCAAATTGTACTTATTGAGGGCCAATAGAGAGTGCATCAATCTTTTTACTCAATAGATCCACCTTGGCTGCCAGAGCAGTGGTCATGTCCACATCATAAATTCTTATAACCTTTTGCTTGGCTCTAATGCTTTCCTACTGATAATTGTTCATTGCTATTCCTTCAATTAGGTTTTATGCTTGCTCGAGTGTCTTTGTGTTCAAAGTACCTACTGTAAATGCATCAATTATCTGTCTCGTAGATAAATTAAGACTATTATAGAAGGTCTGAATCTGCATCCATAGTAGGAGGCCATGATGTAGGCACCTCTTGAGCAAGTCCTTGAACTGCTCCTAAGTATCATATAGAGTCTCCGCTTCCAATTGGGTAAAACAAGAAATGTCATTTCGAAGTTTAGTGGTCTTTGCAAGTAGGAAATACTTCTCTAAAAATTTCTCTACCAATTCATTCCAAGTTGTGATTGAATTTCGTAGTAGAGAGTTTAACCACTGCTTTGCTTTACCCCTCAAGGAAAAAGGAAATAGCTGTAGTCGGATGGCATCATCCGTAGCTCTATTGATTTTAAATGTATCACAAATCTCTAGAAAGCTAGAGATGTAGGCATTAGGATCTTTATCTTAGAAACTGTCAAACTGTCAAACTGAACATATTGTTGCACCATTTGTATGATGTTAGGTGTAATTTAGAAGTTATTAGCCGTGACGGTTGGCCTTGTGATACTAGAGTCAACTCCGATAAGTGTAGGCCTTAAATAGTCAAACATAGTCCAATTTGCTTCATTACCGTTGTTAGCCACGTGCAGTAGATCTTCTTGATTGATGAATTGAATGTTGGCCTCTTCACCCTCTTCCTTAATTTTAACGATTGACTCGTCTTCTATGGTAGTCACAGTTTGTCTAGGTCGCAATCTCAAATTTTGAAGGATAGTTCTCTCAATTTCAGGATCAAGTCCTACCAAATCTTCTGGGTTATTTCGGGTCATGCATTACAAGGGTAAGAAATATAGAATCAATTGCAGCTCTAGGTAATAAAAATAAACACTGAAAATAGAAAAAAAGAAAAAAAATGGTTAAAGTAATAAAGCAACTAGTGTTATTAATATCGAAAGTCCCCGGCAATGGTGCCAAAAACTTAATACAAGGCAAGTGCACCTATCAGTTTTAATATAGTGGATGTGAGTCCGAGTCGATCCCTCAAAGACTTCAAGTACTAATATTAACCTTAGCTCTATTATCTAACCGAAAAATTATAATGGGTTGAATGAATTAAAAGTACTAAAATTAACAAACTAACCTAATTATGAGACTTGATTAAGCAATTTAGAAAGCGATAAAATTAAGAACAACTTCAAGGAAGCAAATAACGTATTTAAGAATTATTTCCCCTAGTGTTTAACATGTGACCGCTTAAAATGTATCCAATTTAATCTCTATTATTCTTGACTGGAGGAATTCACAATTAAAGTTAACACCTTTCTGCAGCATATTAACCCTAATCGTAAATTATTTACCGAAATCTCTTCACTTAGTAATATAATTTAGAATCGCATTAATGTATAATGAATTCCCACACAACAGAACAACTTTCCGGAAGAAGCATGTATCTTATCTCTAAGTACACATGTAATTCTCTCCAATTATGTCAAGATCTCATTACACGTGATTTCTCAATCATCATACATAATATCATAGATTGACATCCTAGAAATATCAATTAACAATTAAATAACATAATGGAATCAAGAAAATATAGAAATTTTATTGAAAATTATCAATCAATTTAATAGTCACATGAAACCTAAGTTCCACAATCCTAAATACAAGAATCTTAAGCTATCATAATGAAACTAAAAACGAATTGCAACAAAATCAAGAAATAAAACATAAAAAACCCCTTTTGTTGATGAAAAATCTCTTCAATCTTGAAGTTAGGTGTTGCTTTCGCCTTTTTTTCCTCCTTCTCTTCAAGTCTCTTCACTTTTGAATGTCTAATGTTATGTATGAAACCCTAGTAAATCTTTTTATAATGTATTGTAAAGTTCATTTTTTCGTCACCAGACACAGCCTGAGATACAGTTGTGTCCTCAGGTCGTGTAATTTTCTAACCTTAGCAAATCTTCCTAGATGAACACAGTTATGTTTTAGACTATATAACTTTCTGATCAAAATTCCTATTGTTTATGTAACTTCAAAATTTTATAACTTATTCATTTGAACTCCAAATTGAGTGAAACTTGATTCCTTTTCTTCGTTTTTAATCCAAGAACGTGCTCAAACTTTGAAATCAAAATTTTACTCAATTAAGTATCAATTTCTTTAAAGAAAACCAAAGATGTAAGGGAAATACTATAAAATCACCATGTGAAATGTATTTAAAATAAGAGTTATCAATAAGTATGTAATTTATCATTTTTATGTGGTACAAAAGCTAAATAATCACCTCATTGAAGAGAAGTTAAGTTGGAGTTGGAAATAAGTAGTATAGGTTCTTGATCTATCACCTAAACTTAAGGAAATGATGAAACAAGTTGAAAAAGCAAGTTGGTGACCCTTGAAACAAATCATCCAGATTTGGAACTACAAGAAAACTCATTTAAAAATATGATAAAACTAAGTAAACAAAGTGAAAAGACCAACTAAAGTAAGTATAATAAATATATAAAGCCTAAAAACTCAAAACAAGCTTAGAACTCCAAGTTGAGCCTTCACCAAATTTTTAACCAGCACCTAAGTCACTTAAGAAAAGTTGTTTTAAGATCGATAAGAAGCTCACAAAATACTTCTTAAGCCCAACAAAGTCACCAACCTTAGTTTAGACAAACCTATTTGACCACTTAAGCCCACATAAGAGCCCAAGAAAATGTTAATGGCACCAAGGTCATGAGATAAGGATAGAAATTTGACTTTCGAGAGTGTTGTATGCTTAAAATAAAGTCTTAAGCTCAAGCCTAAAAGATTTCTTAAAATAACGAAAAGCCCAACAACTAAACTAAACCCAAAATAGCACTAAACCTTAAGGACTGCTACTGTTCTGACTAGTGGATAGAATTACGGGTTTGACCTCAAAAATCTAACCATATCACATTAAAGTACACTAAAAAAGATAAAAATTGACTATAAGATCATAAAAATTAGATTTAAAATGAGAAAGTTTTACACGATTAAAGTTTTAAATAAAATTAGGAAAAATACGAAACTAAGTTAGAAAGTATAACTTAAGGAATTTTAGGTTAGCCTTTTAACATTATCTCAAACTCTTAACTTTATCATATTTATGATGTTCAGTAGACCTGACTATGAGAGACAACCTACCCCTAGACTACTACAACTGATCTGCTATGGCTGAGTGAGTGATTCTCGATGACTTCATGCTTAGTTTTACTTATAGCGTAGATGTACTTAAATTTATACAATGAACTTGAATGCTTATGGAATATAGGAAATGCATGTGTATGATATTATGATTGAATGCCATGACTTGCTAATAATATAATAATGAGGATTGTTGTGATGATAGTTATGCATAGTTATATGGAATGAAATTATTTGATTACCATGGAAATTGAATTAATTGAGTATTCGATCAAGAAATTCAATAGATCATGCATTTCTCATGACTGCATTATAACTATACTAACTACTACTTTACATAGAAGTGGGAAGGGGCTCATAGGAGGGGGGCCTCTTGTAAGGATTAGGCAATGGTATGCCATTTATATGTTTTTGAGTCTCTATCTTGAGCTTTCGAGGTTACTAGGTGCTAGGGGACGCTAACCGTTAGTGAAGGACCGTATCTTGTGACTTCAGCTTAAGGTGTATGTTTGTAGACTATGGGGGCCACTATACCGTTAGACTTGAGATTTTGACAGAAATTTGTTTTTTGAAAAAGGAAAGTATATTTTCCATATAAAAAGTAAAGTTTGTATATATTATATATTTGCTTGACTTGACATGAGCATGTTGGTGTGCTAGTGCAAGTGGAATAAAAACCTAAGTGCTAGGACTTGGTTGATGGTTTGTCTTGGTTAATTATCTCCAACCTTGACTATAGGGGGCATAATTTAGAGTTCTATACAATTCCTAGGTCGCTGCATGTATTGGTTGGCATTCTGATTGTTCATGCATGCATATATTATGCATTTAAATAATATTGTTTGTATGGTATGGTAGAGGGATTTACTTACTAAGCGTAAGCTTATACCCTAATAGATTTCTTTTGATGTAAGATCACATCTTTGTTCATTCAAGCCGAAGAATGCCTAAGGTGAGTCTCATGCTAAGACAGGATTGTGTGTTTAGGAGGCGAAGAGGGAATTTTGTAATAGTAACTTGTAAATATATTTACTTATTTAGTTAATTCTATAGGTAGACTTTCTTAATGCAGACTTAAGTAGAACTTTGAATACGTTGTAATATATCTTCGTTGTGGAATTCTACAAATCCACACTTTAAATTTAGTGCTTTTGTAATTAAATATTAATTTTAGACATCCTACTTAATATTACTCTTCTACGGGTCTGATGGTAATATAGAGTGGAAGGAGCCTTATATATCATATGGAAGGCCTATGATCAACAAGGGGATTGATCGTAGATCTTTATGTAGTACATAGTAATATACCACAACAATAATATTGTTTGGGATGTATAAGGATCCTACGAGGGGCCTAAAAGTATTACCTAAAATTTCCATATCATAGGTGCACACGTGATAATTACTAAAGATAATTACAAGACTCTAAATAGTTAATCGTTAGGTTCTTCAATTTTAGTTCATTAACCCAATGTATAATATAAATAACTATGGATATTCATTATTCCATAGTTCTTTAGAACCGTAGAGAATCGTTATCCCCTACCAAAATAATGAAATAAGATAGATAATTCCAAAAAAAATGTTGAACTTACTAAAGATATTAAACTTAATTGATATATTAGTTGTTTTCCCGTAGCATTCCAAACTAACTACACTAACTTTTCATCATACTAATTCAATGGTAGCACTCTGTACTTAATTTTTATCCCCATCCCAACTATCGATCAACTTGCAAGGAAAAGAACTATTGGGGTGTAAGCTTACGCTTAGTGAGATAATTACCCTCATCAATACTGCAAGACAGAAATTTATTAGATGTATAATCATATGAATGTATGAATAATCATTATGCCAAACAACGCATGCAGTGGCCTAAAAACTACATACAACTCAAAATTACGCCCCCTATAGTCGAGGTTTGGAGATAATTAACCAACCCCAACCAAAATCCAAGTTTTAGACCTTGGGTTTTATTTCATTTGCAATGTTATGCTTAAGCCAAAACAAAACTATATATATATATATATATATATTTGTATATACTTTCTTTACCGAATAACGAATCATATTTTTAAAACCTAAGTCTAGCGGAGTGGTGGCCTCCGCAATCCACAAACACATGCCCTAAGTAGGAGCCACAAGATACGGCCCCTCGTCGATGGTTGGCGTCTCCCAGTGCCTAGTAAGCACATTAGCTTAGGACAAAAACTTAATAAAATGATGACATAGCTAATACCCAATCCTGCAAGAGACCCTTCCTCCTATGAGCTCCTTCTCATCTTCTGAGTAAAGTGGCAATCGGTGTTATCTGAATGCAATTATGAGGAATGCATGATCTATTTAATTTCTTAATCGTATAAGTGATTAACTCGATTTTCAAAGTGATCAGACAATTTCATTCCATACAATCACACGTATAAGTTATCACAAACGATTCCCATTATTATATAATTAACAAGCCATAGCATTCATTCACAAATTCATACACATGCATTTCCCATATCCCATAAGCATCCAAATTTATATATATATAAGTTTAGGTATATCTATTCTACAAGCAAAATCAAGTAAAGAGTCATTGGAAATTTACTCACTCAACCATGTGAATCAATCAAAATAATCCGGGATAGGTCATTTCCCAAAAGCCGGGTCCCTTAGACATCACAAATATAATACTATAAGGATTTGAAATAGAATTTAGAAAACTAAACTAAAACCTTTTAGTTATACTTTTGACTTGGCTTCATATTTTTCCCAGTTTTTACTTAAAGTTTAATTACATATAACTTTCTCATTTTAAATCAGATATTATAATCTTATAGTCAATCTTCATCATTTTCAAGTGTACTTTAATGTAGTGAGGTTATATTTTCATGATGAGGCATGCAAAATTGCTCATAGGTCAAAACAGTAGCGATCCTCATGATTTGAAGTGCTTTTGGGCTTTGTTTAGTTAATAGGCTTTTTGCTAACTTGGGAAATTCTTTGGGCTTAGGCTTAGGACTTTATTCCAAACTTAAAATACTCCTTAAGGTTAGACTTCCAACTTTAGTTTACACTCTTTATGCTAACAATAACTCCTTAGGCTTTTATGTAGGCTTAAGTTACCAAATGGGCTTGTTTTTGGTTCAAACTAAAGTTAATGACTTTGTTAGGCTTATGAAGTCTTAGGTGGACTTTTTGTGAGCTTCAAAACAACCTTTCTTAATATTTTAAAGTGCTGGTCAAAATTTTTATGAAGGATCAACTTAGAGTTCTAGGCTCGTTTTGAGAGTTTTAGGCTTTATATACTTGCTATATTTGCTTTGATTGATCTTTTCACTTTGTTCACTTAGTTTCATCATTTTTTTAAGTGGCTTTTACTTATGTTCCAAATCTGATTGTGATGAATCCAAGGGGTTCTCACTTGGTTTTTCAACTTATTTCATTATTTCCTTAAGTTTAAGGGTTAGATCATGAACCTAGGTTACTTATATTCAAATCTTAACTTAAATTCTCTTCTATAGAATGATTACGTAGCTCATACTTTACATGAAAATAGTAGATCTCATATCACAACTTCCATATCATAGTTCATATCTCACAATATTGGTTTCTTCATAAAAGTTTCATGTAATGAATTTTCTTTTACCTAAGGCTAGGTTTGAGCATCTTTAACTGAATAGAGATGGAAATAACATCTAAATGACTTACATACACTCCACGTCCAGCGTGATGTCTCCTCGTTCATGTACACATTTCATGATTTTCTCAACTTAAAATCTTTCATTCTAAGTGTTAGACATATATCTTTACATAATACCAACTTAGCATGCTCATATTTTAACTTTCATGTAAAAGGGATCACAAGCTTACTTCTTAAGGTGGTGTAGCTATTTTATTATCTTATAATCATGCTCATATCCTCAAGAAATCATGGTCTCCTAACATGGCATATTATGTCACTTTAACAAGGAAACAACTTACCCATCCTAAAAGCGTAGAAATAGTAGTTGTGCAACTAAGTATCCTCTTATGTTCCTTATTTTTCCTCCCTCTTCTTGTAAGCTCCTTTGGAAACTAGAGTCTTGATCATTGAAGTGGGGCTTTGAGGATATTTTAAAATTCTTAAAAGTGGTTTTTGAAGTTGACAAATAGAGGGCACAAAATAAAGCTTAGTGCCGTAAGTATAAAAGCAAAAATAGTGGCAGCAATGTTAGGATTTTGTGGGGTTAGATTTGTTCTTTTGGTCTATGTTTAAAGTGAGAGAAAAAGAAATGAAAATGAGAGTGAAAGAGAGAGAGAGAGAGAGAGAGAGAGAGAGTGGTAGATTTTTGAATGGGAGGAGAAGTATGTTCAAAAAACTCTAATTGGTTGTCTTTTAGTATTCACAAATGCCAACTTTTTGACAAGACTAGATGATGTAAGTATTAAGAGGTGAATAGTAAATGTGTAAAACAATGAAGTGATTGAAAGTTAACAAGGCATGGCCTCCCTTAGGCTTTCTTCCCAACCAGCCATAGGGTATCCTTCTTGGGCATTGAGTTGTCTTATTACTTAATTAAAAGTTGAACACATAAAATAATGTGATAACTTATCCATATATAGTATAAGTGAAGGGAGGATAAGGAAAGTATCTTATCATTAGTTTTTGATAAGTTATCAATTGATAAATGATTCCAACTTTCAATTGATAAGTTATTTAGGGTGATTAGTTGATTTACTTATTCATGTGCACAAGTCTTATGCATAAAGATAAGAAGATTGTCTTATATGAAATTCTTTTAAAGTTTGTTTCTTAAATTGATTTGTATATTATGATTTAATTTTTATAAAATTATGAAAATTTCTAGAGTTTGAATAAAATTATTCAAATTAAATTATCAATCAGTCGCTTAGGGTTATGAGTCCTTAATTGTTTTAGGGTTTAAGGTTTTGAGTGACTTAAAGTCCGTGGTTCTCGTAGTCGAGTTTTATCGATAATAGACTTTTGAATTAGAAAATTGAATTCATTTTTAAATGCAAACTTGAATTCTTAGCTTAGTTTATCCTTGGGAACATTTGGGAAATACTTTTAGTTGAATCTGTCATGACCCTAAAGCGAGCTTAGTAGGATTACCTAAAATTTTCATATTATGTGTACACCCGTGATTTGAAAATCATCTTGTAAGTTAGAGATTGCAAGATTCTAAACAATTAATCACTAAAGTTTTTATTTATTTATTTATTTATTCTTAATTTAATTAACTTACGACCACATATATGAGATTAGGAATATCCGATAAGCTATAGTTCATCAAAACCACAGAGAATCAGTATCCCCTACCAAACAATAAGATTAGGTAGTAAAGTTCTAAAACTCAAACTTACTAAAGTCACAAAATTTAAATGTAGTATTAATAATTATATATATAATAATTCAAATGAACCATACAGTCTGTCCTCAAATTCTAACTTCTATGCATCTCGACATTGGCACTCAACTCTTAATTCTTAACCCATGCCCGATCATCTAGTAACATGTAAGAGAAAACATGTAAGAGCTTATTGAGTTATCCCTCATACTATACCAGCAAATAAGTTATCAAATAGTTTATTACCAAACATATGAATGCATGAACAAGTAGTATGCCAAACAGTATATATACAGTTGACCGGTGCTGTATACAACATCGGATTTAACACCCTTCGAAGTAAGGGTTGAAGATACATCGGCACCAATCATAACCAAGCTCTAACACTTGGGTTTTTAACCATATATAAATATATATATAAATTCTCCATTTCACAAAACAGGTTTCTATTTCCAATAGTTAATAATATACAAATATCTAGGTCTAGTCGTGAGGTGGCCCCCGCAGTCCATGCTCAGACCCTATAGTGGTGGTCTCTAGACGCAACCCCCAACCACCTACGGTTAGCGTCTCCGGCGCCAATAGAACCCGTAAGCTAAGGGTAGGGTCTTATCGTACCAATGCTCCTATACTGTATTAATCAAATCATGTAGGAATCCATCCCTCTAAAGCCCTTCATTACCAACCACATGAGGTGACGGTTGGAACATTATATGCGATGTTCATGCTTTATGCATGATCCGTTTAATTTTAGTTAAGTTGAATATGATTAAGTCAATTTATGAGATGGTCAAACATTATCAACAAATTATTCAAATTATGCAACAATCAATTATATAACCAAATCTTCAACTATCACATTTAACAATATTTTGCACAATAATCAATCAATATCAGTTACATGCATAACCCAAACCCTCATGTATCAAGTTATTAATATTTAATTCATGTGCACTAACTATAAGTGCAAAACAAGTATAGAGTCATCGGGAATACTCACTTGGTCATAAATGATATCAAGGATTGTAATAGTCCAAAGGTAAGTTGGTTTCGATCTCAGGATCACCTAACATTAGGGGAATATGGAAAGTAGTAAGTTTAGGAATTAAATAACTAAACTAACATGCTAAATCGTACTGTTTACTTAAATCGGTTATTAATTTACGTGAAATCATCGATTTGAGCTTTTTATCGAATCACGTATAACTTTTTTGTTTTAACTCGAATCGTTATGAACTTACAGTCTATTTTAATCATTTTCGAGTATATTTTCTCATAATGAAGTCCATTTTGGACATTGTGACTCACAATTTGAACTATGATATAAAAATATCATAAAATTTATTATTTTAATTTAAAAAATTATAAAATATTAATTTTAGCTTTTTCTTAATATATTTATGATTTAACAATTATTTAAATCA